>ML270430.1:47340-95939 GCA_005239495.1 Nicotiana undulata | reverse complement strand
CGACATATATATATATATATATATATATATATATATATATATATATATATATATATCAATAATTATTTTACAAGGGTCAAACATCCCCGATGCAAATATTTACAAAGGTCAAACGGCCTTAACAAAAAGGTAATACAAAAAGCAGAAAACAAAAACATCTAAAAGGGTCCTAAGTGGCATAGTCTTCGTCGGGGGTGCATCATCTCCTTCGTGGTCTCCGCCACCCTCGGACCCACCCAAATCTTCAGACTCCTCAGAATCTTCCTCCTAGGGATAGGCCAACTTCCTAGCCTCGGCTTCGAGCACCTTGGCATTCTCGATCTCAACAGATAAATCAAAACCCTGAGCGTGAACTTCCTTGGGGGCCTCCCTTTGATATTGCCACTTCATATGCTCAACTATATTTTTTTACAAGGTCATGCCGCCTTGGCATCGGCCGGCCTTGTAGTGGGCCACCCTTTCATCAGCTTCGGCTTTGACAACGAAGACCTCTAACTTGGCCATTTTAAGCTCCTTGGTCAGACTTTCTCAATCCGAGATAGCCGAACCTAACCGGGATAAGAGCTGCTCAACCTTTTTGGAGAACCTCGGCCTCTCTTTTGTTGCTTTAAGCTGGATTTCAGACGAAGTTATTTGTGCCCGAGCAGCCTCTTTTTCTGAGGCCAAGCGATCCATTCGGCCTCTCCATTCGTCGGTCTCAGCTTTGACTATATCCATTTCATCTCGAAGATGGTCAATCTGACCAAATTTTTGTAGGGCCTGCGGATTTTTACCATTAGTTACCGAATCAAATTCATCGTCACTAACCTCAAAAAGTTTTACCTGCTCGACCAAATCGACATGTTTATTTCGCACAACTTCCTGCTCGGCACGGAGGTTCTTAACCTCCCATTCGAACTGCTCTCTAAGAAGTTTAAAGGCGTCTCTCATCTCAGTGAGCTCACAAAATTTAGCTTCGAGTTGCTTCATCTTGTCCTGGTACCTTAAAAAGGTCTCGTGATGAAGCACCGGGGCCTACGAACACGAAAATAAACACTAATGTATCTACAAAATAATCTTGAGTGTAAAAAAAAACACTTAGTAAAGCATGAAGTTACCCGATTCAGCGCCTGTTGTGCTTCGTTGAAAATGCAGGGCGCATCCACTTCGTTCATCTTGGCTTGATCATCTTCAGTCACTAAAAACCGAAGATAAATGGTTACCCCTACGGAAGGGTGATGACAATGGATCTTTTCCGATCAAGATTAGCACTTGGTGTAGGTAATCGATCGACCAACTTCGTACTCGAGGAAGGCCCGCTTGCTTTAGAAGGTGAGCTCTTCTTTGGTATATCTAAATCGTCAAATCTGGTGGCGTCCTCTGTGGTAGCTGAATCCACGTCGTCGAAAAAAACCACGAAAGGGGTCGTTCGCTCTATGGGCCCCCTCAACGGGCTTGCATCCTAGGAAGCTTCAGTTCCTGCCTCCTCCTCGGCGTCCCCGACTTGATGAATATTGGCGTCGCCTCCCTCTGGTTCAAAGGGCATTTTCCCTTCAAGATGTGGTGGCTTGCTGGCCACCAGATCGATAGAGTGAGTCCCCCTCGAACTCATCCCTCAATCGATAGAGTGAGTCCAGATAAAGTACTCATATGGTTAGATATTGGTAGTCTTGCTGAGATTAATAAATTGAATTTATGCGAGAATTGGATCTTAAAAGAAATTTTGGATGCTGAAAAATGGTTCTAAGGTTTATGGGAAAATTTGATTACGACAACAATAAAGTTATTTCAAATAGACCCTCAGCGAAAGAAACGATAAAAGAAGCAGCGAAAACAGGTACTAACAACAAGTTACTAAGAAAACTGAAACGAAAGATAATAATCGAACAATAGATCGTAATGGCAATGTAAAAATAAAGAGGAACCATACTAACACTAATGCCACTGGTCTGAGAAAGAAAAAGGAAAATTCTCAGTTACCTACTACCGTCCATTCTAATTCCCGACCTTCGCACCCTCCTATGAAGGATCATGTCTTCGGAACGCATCAACTACGCCTTGTCGTGCCTAATCACCTTTCCCTAATAGTTCTTTGGCTTACCTCTTCCTCTGTTCATACGCACCAAGCCCAACCTCTCACACCTCCTAACTTGGCATCTATGCTTTTTCCCTTCACATACCCGAACCATTTCAGTCTCGCCTCCCGCATCTTATCCTCCACGAGGACCACTTATACCTTTTTCCTAATCACTTCATTCCTAATCTTATCTAACATATTATGCTCGCACATCCATCTCAACAGCTTCATTTCAGATACTTTCATCTTCTTGATATGAGAGTTCTTGACTGGACAACACTCAGCTCCATACAACATAGTTAGTCTAACCACCACTCTATAAAACATACCTTCAATTTCTAGTGACAAATTCTTATCACACATGATACCAGAAGCGAGTATCTATTTCATCTACTATGATATGATACAATGTGTGACATTCTCGTCTACTTTTCTATTTCTTTGTATTATTGACTCAAGGTACTTGAAACTTCCTCTATTGGAAAGGACTTCTACATCAAGCCTCATATCCAGCTTCCTTGGTTACGTGACTGAACTTGCACTCCAAGTATTTTTTCTTGGTCCTGCTCTACGTGAAACCTTTGGACTCTCGGGTCTGTCTCCAAACCTTTAGCCTACAAAAATTACAAAAACAAGAGGTCAGATTGCTACAATATGTGCTCACCTTCTTAAAAGTTGAGTTCGAGCGAACACATTGTTTGGTTAAAACAACCCAAAGATACTCTTAACACTGGGTGATATTGTCCGCTTTGGGCTAAACTCATAGGAGTTTTTCTAAAAATGTCTCACACTATTAAGAGTATCCAACTCCTTATAAATAACATATTTTTTTTCGACTTTCTATAAGAGACTTTGTTCACACATACTCAAGAATCTTCCCTTGAAATAAGTTTCGCATGACTCATCATCATTTATGAGCTAATTTAAATATTAATTGTGTTCCACCCAATTAATCCGAGTATTTCTTGTCACCGAATCAAAGAGGAAGGGTATGTATGCGTCTTTGAAGCTACACGTAAATGTAGTAAACCGGTCCATAGACGGGCAAATGTACTAAGCTTGGCCCTACGCCATCAGTCAGCCATCACCATACTCGTCCCATCAAATCATTGACTCTGATATCAGTAACTGGAATAAACTGGCCCAAAGATACTCTTAACATAATATGATACTATCTATTTTGGGCCGAACCCGGTTTTTCTAAAAGGCCTCATATTATTAAGAGTATTCTACTCCTTACATGTAACTTATTTTTCTTTTCTACTTTCCATGTGTAACTTTATTCACACACGCAACACATGTGAATGCAAACGTTACATCCGCCAATGTTCATAAGGAGCTCTTACTATATTCTAATGCATAAATCCTTGGGTCGTAAGAAGCTTTTTGGCATCTGCGATAGTGCCTGGAAATTCTTTACTTGGCATCAAGGGTCAGAGGTATCTGATCCCAAAGTTTATCTCCATAAGAAAAGGATTTGCAACAAGAGCAAGTACTATCACAAAACATTGGCATAGTTGATAGTTGGTTACCCACGGAAGGTGGATTGTGTCAAGAGAAAGGCATAACAAAAAGATAATGAGGCAGACGATCACATCTTCCTTTGGATTCTAATTTCCACCTCTGGAGCTGCCTAGATTAGATTAAATTAACAAATGTATTATCCTCGAGATATAGATATGGGCATAATAGCCATCATAAATTGCCTTTTCTCTTTTCTGATTAAAGTATCCTACTTTGTTATTATGTTTTGTAAACAATAAGGGTCACTCAGTCTGAATATTGAATCGGTTGCTTTTTTTCGGTTTTAACGTCCAACCTTTGATTTAAAAAAATAAATAAAAGTAGTCATGCCAAAGAGCACTTACAACTAAAATCAAGAAAGTTTATTTTTAGCCGCTCCCAAAAGTTATAGCTGACAATATATGTTATACGTTAAAACTTTTTTCCCTAGAAGTTCATTATGGAAGAGTTGCTAAATATTGTTCGAACTCATAGATTTAAGATGACTAGCGAAACCTCTCCAACAACGAAAAAGAAAAAAACTGAGCTAACTTCGGCACGAGAGAAACGAAATTTTTATAGTGCTTCTTTTTCAAAAAAGCCACAAACACATGCTTGTCCTGGTAACCTCCAGAAAATTGGTCTTTAGTGGGAAACACCCATGTCTAACACAACAAGTAAAAAAGCAATTGTGACAACCTCATATATCTATCCCCCATTGTCCCACGTACCTGGGTGGCCAGGCAACTATGCCGACAAACGATATACAATCTCCCCTCATTTCTGTGGTAAAAGAACGAGCGTTGTAAGTTAGTCAAAGTAACTATGACCTTTAGCAACATATAATTGATACATTTGATCACTTTTGCTACCAAGTCTCTACAAAATGCTGGACCTTTTGTCAACAAAGTTCAGCAAGTTTTTTAAAATATTGAAATGAATGACTATTGTTAGATAAGTACAACTTAAAGGTACGTGGGACCGGGACAGGAAAATTAGGGTAGATCAAAAATTCTAACAAGGAGATTAAAAATAATGCATGAATACTTCTCTACTACTTAAAATAATTTTCCATTCACATTTTCAAGTGAACCTCCTTTGAACCATGTAGCTCCGCCACTAGAAGTGGCAAATGGATGAATATATTTTATCAAAATATGAATCAAACATTATATGCATTCATCCATGTTAAACTTCTTCAAAAAGCCACAAACACACGCTATAAATTAATTATGCTTTAACGGGTAAGTCCCTATAAAGCAAGGATCACTAATCATCACCAAGTCTCTCTTCAACAACCAAACGACTGCCCAAAATCCTCCCTTGCTTGCTTCATATTATGTCAACAATGAAACATTCCAAAGCTTTTTCATCACTGAGAACATTTTGGTCCTTTTGGTTCCTTTTATTAATATTGTCTAATAAAGTACAGTCCCAAGAACCAAATGTGACTCCATCAGCTGCAGGTTTACTTTGCATAAGTGATTGTGCTACATGTCCTGTTATTTGTTCATCACCACCTTCGCCATTGGACTTCAAGCCGCCACCATCATCACCACCACCACCACCGCGGCCCCTCGTTCTCCAGCCATCGCCACCGGAGTCGCATTGTTCTGATGCATCACCACCACCTTCACCGTCTAACATTTTGCCGGTTGGTGCTACTACTACTCCGCCACCTCCCTCTTCTAATTACTCCAACATTTCCGCAACTCAGGCGCCACCAGCTAAGGGACAGAAGAATTACACTTATCCTTACTACGACTTCTATGTTATTTCCCAAGGGGATTCTCTTCAACTTCACAGCTCTATATTGTTCTTGTTTTTTTTGGTGTTCTTCCATTCTTGTTGGTGAATAGTTCAGACAGATTCTTGAAGCTGAATCAAAATGGCTTCTTTTGTTTTTGCATTCTAGGATACTAAAACAATGTTTTCGATTGATACCATTAGCTGTATTTACGTCATTTTCATGAATTCATCTTCTAGTTTCATACCGGATATGACACAGTTTTGTACATTTTTTTTTTCTTGACCTCTTTCTTGCCAGTCTTGAATCCCCATTTGATTGAAGTTGAGAATGAATGATTTTTCGCCCTGTGAACAGAAGTAACATCTGCTCAGATTTATGTATAGATACCTATCTAGTTGATTGATTCTGTGCCAAGTTGTTTGTCATGAATTTACGGTTCAAGTAAAAAATTCCTAGTGGTTCGGCTTGACCTTGATTTCTCACTTCAGCTAATAAAGTTTAAGGTGATCTGCACTCAGATTCTTCTTCAATTTAGCTTAAGAATATTATTCTGCATCTAACTTATTTAATCACTTAAATATCATTTCCGTAGGAAAATCAAATAAATCCAACCATACATACGAGATTGGGAGAAAATTTATTTAGAGATTTAGGTGATAGAGAGGAGAAAAGAAACGACTGCTGTGGGCTGAATTGAGATTTGATAAATTAGGAATTCAGGATTTTAAATATTATTTATATACATAGGGGTGGAAGTGTAATTATATTCTACGAGTTAATGGTTTATCCGATAAGAAAATTGAGTAATCCGCACCCAAACCGTTAAGTCGTTAATTATAAAATTTCAAAATAGTCACCCATCATTACCCCGACAATCCGCTACAAGCCATTTTCGGTTCGATTAGCAGTCACCGTTCGATTTTGAATAGCCCTAATCAAGGCTATTCATGAGGTTCCGGTCATTGGAGCTTCTCCAATAAGAATCTCTCTCTCATTTCATTATTTTACTTACATCACAGTTACCATAATATTGCTCTTCGTCAGCAGAGATCTAAATGCTTTGGTCTAATCAAACTGCTTGTCGCCTAAATGTTACATACCAAAGTAGTTAAGGCCAATAAGAGTCATTGTAAATAGTCAATAAGGGGCATAACAGTCTTTGTACTAGAAGTTAGTTGTAGTTAGTTGGGCGGTTTAAAGCAGTTAGAAAGTGGTTAGGAACTTTTAGAAGAATCTCAATAAAAGGGAATCATCAGCTGTATAGTAACGCCATTCTGAATAATAAATCATTACTCTTCTTCTCTAAAACTCCTAAATTCTAGAACCTTCTCTTGTGAAGATTGTTCAGAAGCCATTCTTACTCTTGGTTTCTTAGATCTCTGCAGACTTGTGCCTAATCTCGATTAAGCACATAACATTGATATCAGAGCGCCCGATTTTGGGGACGCAGTCATGCCGGGGACAACAACCAGAAATGGAGAAATGAGACGAGAACTGGATGAACTCCGTGAACAAATACGTTTGATTGGGGAAAAGCACAAGGAACAAGTTCGTACTATGGGGGAAAAGCAAGAGGAAGAGATGTGAGAGATTCATCAATTGATTGCAGCAGTGGAGACCAATCCTGCTATGACATCCATATCTGCAAGGAAAATGGAGGTAACCATGGGTATGAAAACAATGAAGGCCACAATCACAATAACACTACGGGAACAAGGTATTCCCGGGTCGAATTTCCGAAATTTGGGGGTGATGATTTGAATGAATGGGTTTATTGAGGCCAACAATTTTTTGACGCTGATAAAACCCCAAATGAGTTTAAAGTGACGTTAGTTGCTATTAAATTGGAAGGGAGAGCACTACAGTGGCATAAGTCCTTATTGAAGGCAATGATTGGCTGATTAACCAACTAGAACGATTATGTTCGAGTTCAATTAAGGTTTGCTGATAATCTGTATAATGATCCTATGGCTGAGTTGATTTCCTTAAAACAAACTAGTTCTGTAAACGAATTTCTAGATAAATTTGACGGGATGATTAATCAGGTGGAATTCAGTGAAGAGTATTCAATTAGATGTTTTCTAAAGGGATTGAGGCTTGATATTGAGGTTTAAGTGCGTATTCTTGCACCTAGAACTCTCATGAGGGATTATAGTTTAGCTTGACTGGCGAGCTAAACTAGCGGAATCATCCTTGAAGTTGCTAAGGGAGCAAAATCAAATAATTTCAAATAACACCAGACATATGCTTCGTAATCCCAACTCTTCTTGGCCACCAAGAAATTACTCTCAAAACTCAAATAATACTAGTATTAGAGGGACAGAATGAAGCAGACTGTTGACTAACTCTAGCCGTCCTACAATGAAAACTTTAAGAAGATTGACCCCTGCAGAGATGGACGAGAAGAGAGCACAAGGGTTATGCTACTGGTATGATGAGAAATATGTCCCTAGGCATAAGTGTAAAAAGAATAAGCAATTATTCATTCTTGAAGTGGATGAAGATAAGGAGGAATGAGAACTAGAAGAGAGTTTGGCTGAACTAACTGAGGGTGATGAGTCTACATTGAGTCCTCAAATGTCAGTACATGCTCTTGATAGCACCACTGACTACAGGACCATGAGGGTAAGAGTGGAAGTAGAAGGGAAAGTGGTACATGTTTTGATCGACTCAGGATCAACTCACAACTTTATATATTTAGAGATTGCTAAGAAATTGGGAAGCAGATTAGACAGGATTCCAACCTTCTCTATAGCACTAGCTAATGGGAACGAGATTTATAGTTCATTAATGAGCAAAGATGTAGCTTCGAAATTGTAGGGTGTGGAGTTTAGATAAGATATGTTGGTAATGCCTTTGGGGGGAACTGATGTGGTTTTGGGCATTCAATGGCTTATACTTTGGGTGACACAAGGTTGAATTTCAAACAGCTGAAAATGGAATTCAGTATTGGAGGTAAGAAAGTCTCGTTGAGGGGGAGCCAACTAGGGGATTCTAGATTAATTGGGGATCAAAGAATGTGGAGTTGTTGAGTAAGTCTTGCCAGTTAAGCATGATGATTCTGGCTCACAAATAGACCAATGAACGAGAGGGTCTGTGTCTTTTGTCTCAGCAGCTGGAGGTTCCTCACGATTTATAGAGATTGTTAGATCAATATTCAAAGCTTTTCAAAAAAAACCTATACAATTGCCTCCCCAAAGAAGCCATGATCACATAATAATATTGAAAGATGGAGTTTCTCCTGTTATTGTGCGACCCTACAGATATCCAGCTACACAAAAGAAACAAATTGAAAAATGATCAAGGAAATGCTAGACCCTGGAGTAATAAGACCAAGTGTAAGTCCTTACTCTTCTCCTATAGTCACAGTTAAAAATAAAGATGGTACTTGGATACTTTGCATCGATTATAGACAATGAAACAACAACACTGTCAAGGACAAATTTCCAACACCTGTTATTGAGGAGCTATTAGATGAACTAGAAGGTTCCAAGTATTTTTCTAAACTAGACTTAAGGTCTGGTACCACCAAATTAGAATGAATGAAAGTGATATTGAAAACAAAGCCATTAGATCACACAATGGACATTATGAATTTGTAGTTATGCCGTTTGGTTTGACGAATGCCCCTTCCATCTTTAAAAGCTTGATGAACACAATTTTCAATCTTATTTGAGGAAATTTATCTTAGTGTTCTATGATGATATATTAGTATACATGTAACGACTCGGTCGGTCGTTACGCAGAACCTGCATTATACTTACTGCTACTGCCTTGTCATAGGTTGATTATACTGTTTATGATGTGTTAGAGTCGGTTGGCTCGGGGTCAGAATGGTTATAATAAGAATTGAGTCACTTATAGTTGGAAAAGTCAACTGAGAGTTGACTTATTGGTAAACGACCTCGGAATGCAGATTTTATAGTTCGGATAGCTTTGTTAGGTGATTTGGGACTTAGGAGTGTGTTCAGAATACTTTTGTGATGTCCGGTGTAGAATTAGGCTTGAATTGGCGAAAGTTAATTTTTGGGTGATTCCGGTCGGCAGTGGAAAATAGGCTATCGGGGTCGGATAGGAATTTCGACAGTTGGAACAGGTTTGTAATCTCATTTTGGATATGTGTGCAAAATGTCAGGTCAATCAGGTGTGTTTTGGATAGTTTCGGCATCGTTGGTGGAATTTAGAAATTTCAAAGTTCTTAGGCTTGAATTCGATGTGATTTTGGTGTTTTGATGTTGTTTTTGATGTTTCGAAGGCTTGAATAAGTTTGAATGATCATATATGATGTGTTGGTATGTTTGGTTTGGGTCCTGAGGGGCTCGGGATTGATTTCGGGTGATTAACGGAAGTTTTGGAGTTGGAGAAATGCAGCTTCAGCTACTGGTATGCATTTTTCTGGTCTGACCGCGCCTGTGAGTGGGGAACCGCAGGTGTGGCTCGCAAAAGCGGACAAATTCTTCGCAGGTGAGGATTTTTGCCAGCCCAGGATATGGTCGCAGATGCGGACACTTGACTGCACCTGCGAGGTCGCTGGTGCGGAAGTGTAGCCGCAGGTGTGGGAATTTCCGGTTTAATGAGAAACCGCAGGTGCGAACCGCAGGTACGAGATTTTGTCCGCAAGTGCGAAAAGTCTGGGCAGAAAAGTATAAAAAGGAGACTTCACGATTTTTAACCCTCTTTTCACCATTGATGTGCGGGTTCCGAGCTTTTTGAGAGTTTTTGAAGAGGGAAACGTTTGTGCATCATTGAGGTAAGCTTTTTGGAATCATTAACTCGATTATGTTTGATTAAAGACCTTATTAACAGTGTTTAATTAAGAAATATCAGTGGAAAAATAGGAAAACTAGGGCTTGAGTTTAAGAGACCTTTTAGGGGTGATTTGAGGGGTCAATCGGACTCCGTTTTCAGAGTTCTTTATATGTACGGACTCGTGAGATGATGATGATCGTTTTGGTATAAATTTTGTCGAGTTCTGAGATGCGGTACTGGGGGTCGGGTTTTGGCTAATTTCGGGTTTTGTGCTAAAATTGATATTTTTTGATTGGAATTCATTCCCTTAGCATAATTGGATGTGAAAAATATGAACATGGTAGATTTGGAGCACTCTGAAGTTGGTTCGAGAGGCAACCGTGTAGCAAAGTAGCTTTTCGGGCTAGTTTGAGGTAAGTAATGTCTTTAAATCCTGTCCTGAGGGTATGAAACCCCATACTTTACATCCTTTCATGGTTTTGGAGTGACGCACACACTGGATGATGAGCGTGGGGCATGCACGAATTGGAAATTTGGAAAATGTTCCTTTTTAGGAAACTATTGAGTTGCGAAACCGCTTTTAAAACATATGGTTATTAGAATTACGATGTTTTGTTATACTTGGGCTGTAAGCCATGTTTGGGGCCTAGTGCCGATCTGTTATAACCCCTTGGGGGCTATTTTACTGATATTCCTCACTTTGAAACTATGATTTTAGACTCAGTATTTCTTGTGAAATTGTTGACACTCCTATTTGGTGATATTACTACTTCTTGAAATGAAATATTATTTTGGGTCGAGAACCCTATTTATTGATGGCCCGAGTGGCATGCTGAGAGTGTCTGACTGAGTGAGGCCGAGAGCCAATATTGTGAGGATATTTATGATATGAGAGAGGCCGAGTGCCTGAGAGTGATTGATGCCATTATTTGGCTTTTTTATAGCACTTGGGTTGTAGGAGCCCCTCTGGAGTCTGTACACACCCCCAGTGAGCGCAAGTACCTATTGAGTGCGAGTGTCGGGTGCCGAGTGATGAGTGATTGGGAGGCATGAGTGACAGTGAGGTTGCCCGAGGGGCTGATGCTGAGTGACTGTGATGTGCTGAGTGATTGTTAGTGAGTGATGGTGAGGTGCTGAGTGACTGATTATGAGTGATGAAATGGCCCGAGGGGCAATTTATAATGATATTTTACTGAGTTTTGATTATGATTCGTTTCATCTTTCAAACTGATATTTTTGGGAGTTTTACTGAGAAATATGGGAAATTTTACTTGTTTCAAAGGATTTTTATGGAAATTGGTTTTCGAACATATGTACACTTTATTGAGACTTGGCATTTTAGTGTTTTGTGGATTGGTGTATTTGTTTCTGTGTGTTTATTATTCTTCAGACTGTGATTTAGTTTCATTACTACTGAGTTGGCGTACTCAGCATTACTCTCTACACTCCTGTGTGCAGATCCAGGTATTGGTTCGGAGCAGTAGTCATCTGAGTTCGTTATCGTCAGCTTTTGGGATCTCGAGGTAGCTGTCCAGCGTCCGCAGCTTCTCCATTTCCCTTCCTTTATTAGTATTAGTATTTTATTCCTAGACAGTGTTTATGACATTAGAAGATTTAGTTTTATTCCTAGATTCTCGTGATCGATTGACTCCAGTCTTGGGGGATTGGTTTAGACTGTTAGTTTTTATAATGCTTGATTAAGACTTAGAGAAATTTTTATACTATGTTTGCTGGTTATTATTGATTTTTGAGAAATTATATTAAAATAAATGTGTAGTATGTGATGGTTGGCTAGCCTAGTTTCACGATAGGCGCCATCACGACCTGTTAGGATTTGGGGTCGTGACAATATAACTCCTCTTGGTCGGATCATTTAGTGCATTATAAGAAGACACATAAAATTACTAGCTTTTCGGTGTTGAAGGAAAGAGGCTTTAAACCTTCATCGACGCCAACACACTGGCAGGGGGAGCAGCATGGAAAGCTGAGCAGGCATTCAAACTCCTACATGACAATTGCTTATTTGTTAAATTAAGCAAATATCAGTTGGGTCTAACAGAAGGAGATTATATGGGGCATGTGATTACTCAATAAGGGGTAACTGCTAATTCTGGAAAAGTCAAGACTATGTTAGAATGGCCTATTCCTCAATCAACCAAAGAATTGAGAGGATTTCTGGGCTTAACAGGTTACTATAGGAGATTTGTTAAGGGGTATGGAATAATAGCCAGGCCTCTAACTGAATTGCTCAAGAAGGATAAATTCATGTTGAATGAATCAACTACTATTGCATTTGAGCAATTGATAGCAGCAATGACTACCACCCCTGTGTTAGCCATTGCTAATTTTGGTGCAGAGTTTTTCATAGAGACTGATTCTTGTAGAGTGGGACTGGATCAATGTTGATGAAAAAGGGTAATCCCCTAGCCTACATGAGCAAGGCTTTGAGAAGTAAACACCAATTGTTGTGAGTATATGAGAGGGAAATGATGGCCATAGTGGCAACCATCCAGAAATGGAGGCCTTACTTTATTTGAAGACACTTTACTGTGAGAACTGATCATCAGAGTCTTAAATATCTCCCGGAGCAAAGGATTTCTACACCTAGTCAACAGAAATGGTTAGTGAAACTCTGCCACTTTGCCACTAAACTCACTCCATTTGAAGTCCTTTATAGGCAAAAACCACCCAATAATATGCCCTATGGCACTTACAGCTCATTGGTGAAGGATGTTGATAGAATTTTGCAGGCAAGAGAAAGTACCATCAAGCTTTTGAAGCATCATTTACAACTGGCACAATCAAGGATGAAGTCGCAGGAAGACAAATGGAGGTCCTTCAGGGAGTTTGCAGTGGGGACATGGTCTTTGTAAGGTTGCAACCTTACAGACAAATGTCCTTAAAAGGTCACTCCTATACAAGTTGAGTCCCAAGTACTTTGGGCTATTTCAGGTGCTGAAACGAATTGGTTTTGTGGCCTACCAATTAGATTTACATGTGCATGCTAAGATTCACTCTACCTTCCATGTATCTCAACTTAAGAAACATGTTGGAGCTGGCTCTGTGGTTGCTGAACTGCTAGTTACCATATCACCTCATGGGTATATATTCTTGGAGGCTGAATCAAGCCCAATTCCACTACGGACCCCCAAATCACGTTCTAGATGCGCTCCTAAGTCCAATATCACCTAACGGAGCTAATGGAACCATCAAAATTCAAATCCGAGACCGTTTACACATAAGTCAACATCCAGTTGACTTTTCTAACTTAAGCTTCAAATAAAGAGACTAAGTGTCTCAATTCACTCCGAAACCACTCCGTACACGAACCAACTACCCCGACATATAATAATATAGCTGAAGAACAAAAAAGGAAGCAAAAATGGGGGAAACATGTCTATAACTCTCGAAAATACCGACCGAGTCGTTACACTTGGTTTTTTTAGATCTCTGCAGAATTGTGCCTTATCTCCATTAAGCACATAACACTAACATACAAAGTTAATTTCTAATATATTCGTCAAATTTTAGATTGAACAATTTGGCGCCCGTCGTGGAGCCTATAAATTTTACATTTATTCCAAAGCATCACTAATACTTTCTTAATTTGTTTAGTTGTCACTTGCTCTTTGTTTTCTGAGAAAATACAATGTATGGACACAACCAGTTAATTGATCCTCCTCAGCAAGATCACCAAACTCAACCGAATAATCAAAATGTACAAACTGGAGGAACACCATGATTGACTCGTGATGATCAGAGCCAGGAATACATCGTGCTCGTCTCGGGAGAACTCCTCCAAAAGATCCTCAAGTAGGGGGAGGGAACAATCCAGCCTAGAAGAATCAGTTTTTTGTAAAAATGATAAAATGTTTAATTGACCAACATCAGATACAGAATAATCATATTTGGGCAGTATTGGTGGCTTTAACCGACAATTCAAACACCGGAACACTAGCCCCACAACCGAGGATAGAACTAGTTGTGAAGACTCCAAGCTCCATACAAAGAAATCTTATTATTGGTAGACTCCTCGATGACTCAAGAACTGAAGGTTCATTGCAACTGGTAATGTAGAATTACAATATTAAATTTTAACTCTGTAGGAATCTTTGTTGAAACAGATTAAGGAAATGAGCATATTGATCAAATTATAAGGGTTCCACCTATTATCAATGGGATATACATGGAAATATACTCTCATCATCACGGCAAGCCGAGTGGTTCTCCCTTGCCAATACAAAAGAAGTTCAATTGCCATATATCCCAAAGTAGGATTGACCATAAGATCCTCAAGATCATGTCATAGCTTATATAACCATATAGTTAAAGAAATGACTTGACAAAGCAGGAGACCGAATCGGTACCCATATAGAAGTTCAGAGAAGCGCTCATGAAAGAAGCGTTAAATTGGTATTTCGTTTTACCTAAAAATTCAGTTACTTCATTTGTAGAGGGAGGTGACACCAAATACACTCCTGGTACGTGCTTTGTAAGACAACAATCTAGTGAACCGAGCAGGTCCGATTTAGGCTGTTTTCCTTTCGAATTTGGATCTCAGCACCCAATAAGTTTGTGATAAATAGAGGATATTAGGGGAATCAATGTAGATTCTTCTGTAGAGAGCAAGGAAAACATCTTGTCTGGTTTGACTAAAAAACGAGCATGTTGAATCAGAGAAAGAAAAAGTGCGCCCTAGCCAAGTCAACCATCAATCGTTCCTTGTGATTCTAAGGGATCAAGATTGTAAGAGGGCTAAGCGAGGGGATTAGAAGGTAGTCCAATATTGTGTAACATGGTTAACACGAATGGATTTTTTTCTTAATCTACGGGGTCCCTTTTTGTTAAAGCATATCAACCCAAGAGTCGTACGAGTGAGGTGGTGAGCTCAACGTGTTGTAATGACCAGGACAGTCGTTTTGTATATCATATATGTGTTTCCCAATTTGACGCTTCTTGTATACATGGTTGTTGTTTAGCGATGTGCGAGGATAGTTGGTTTGGTTCCGAAAAGGTTTTGGAGTTAATTGAAATACTTAGTTTCATTTTAGGAGCCAAAGATTATAGAGTTGACCAAGGTTTGACTTTTGTATAACAACCACATGTTTGTTATATGATTATTGCAATGAGTTCGTATCATGATTTGGACTTAGGCGTATGTTCGAATTTACATTTTGAGGTTCCTAATGTATTTTGGAGCTATTTGTCTAAATTGTAGTTCGAAGGTTTGGAGGTTCCTAAGTTTGATTGTGAGTTGACTTTGATGATATCGAATTCAGATTGTTGTTTCAAAAGTTGAAATATGTTCATTTTATTATTTTGGACTTTCCTGCCAATGTTGGTTGTAATTTGTATTAGTAAGCCTTGATTTGAACGCTTTGATGTTTAGAAGTTATTGAACTTAAGATAAGTTCAACTTGTGTACTGGCATTTTATTAATTGATGCGATGTTATCGTATATTTTTGGAGGGTTTGGATAGGTTTAGGTAGTTTTTATGTACTTGTTTATGTGATTGGAGGAGGTCTCGGGTAACTAGGGCAAGTTTCAGACAACCCAGAGCATTTTGGAAGTTGCATATTTTGCTGGTGTTAGGCATTTCTTCCCGATCGTGGAGAGAATTTTAGTGATAGGCAGGTTTGTGCTTCATTTTTATGACCGGGGTGTCGCGTTTGCATTGGATTGTGGTTTATTTGCATTTGCGTTCGCACTAGGTGGTCTCGTTCGCATAGAAGGGTGGCAGATTGAGGGAAGGTTAGAGCTTGGCCTTCAGGTTCGCGTGAGGGTGCTCCTGTTTGCATAGGCCTGGAGCGACTGTGCACCGCAATTGCAAGAGGGATGCCGTGTTCGCGAAGAGTTAATTTAAGGCTGTGGAATTTTGTGCGTCGCGAATGCGAGGCAGTGGCTGCATTTACAAAGGGTATTGATTGGGCAGACCTATAAGTAGGGGTGTCATTGGATATTCAAAAATCGACTAAACCGATCGATTCGTATCGCACCGACCGAGCCGTACCGCACCGAGCCATAAACCATTGGTACCCCTACCTATAAGTGTTATTATTTTGGATCTTTACCTTCTCTCATATTTTGCATTGTATTGACCCAAATAGTGGTTTTGAGAATAGTTCTTTTGTTCTGTGGTTTGAGGTTTTATCTAGTTTTATATGATGTATTACGACTTGCATGTAGGTTGGTTTCGATGTTCGGGAGGTTCAGGATTGATTTGGAAGAGAAATTTTCATTTTCGAAGGCTTAAAATTGAAGCATTAATCAAGGTTTGACTTTTGGGTAAATGGTCTTGGATTCGTATGTTGATGGTCCAATAAGTTCGTATTGTAATTTTTGACATATGCATATACATGTATTCCAATTTGGATGCTACTAGAAGGTTTTGGCTCTATATGGAGAAAGTTGGCAATTTAAAGGTTTGGAAAGTTCATAGGTTTGACCAGCACTTGCTTCGATGTTATCGAGTATTATTGTTTCGAGATATTGAATAGGTTCATTATGTCATTTTGTTTTTTGTGTAAAATTTGAGGCGATTCCGAGTTGGTAAGACGTGGTTCGACACACATTTTCAAAGGTGGAAGTTTGATTAGTTCATTAAGCTATAATCGAGGTGTGATTTTTGATTTTGATGTTATTTTGTGAGTTTAGACCTCGAGTAGGTCCCTGTAATTTATTTGGACTTATTGGTATGAATGGAGAGGGTTTTGGGGGCCTTATGTGTCATTCGAGGTGGTTCCAGACCATTTTTATAATGTTTAGAGCTGTTGATTTCTGATGCTTCATATGTTCTTCGTGATCGCAAAGGTGTAACTGCAATCACGTAGTGTATGTTAAGAGTTTAGTCTTAGTGAATCGTGTTTGCAAAAAGGTATCACATTCGTGAAGGTTCATTGCTTGAAAGGTCTTCGCTTTCGCGTAGGGCTGAGTTAAGCAGTGGCTATTTTGTTTCGCGCGTTCGTGTTGAGGTCTGCGTCGCGATATTGAAGTTGATAGTCTTGCATGATCGCGATTGGTATTGCACGATCGCGTGGTTGGTTCTGAGGGCGATAGTATTATATGTTTCATGATCGCATGGCTATTGGCCGCGATCGCGAAGGCTACTCCTAGAGAAGATCTATAAGTGATTATATTTGAGTGTTTTGCTCAATTTATCATATTTTGAGATTTGGAGCTCAGATGAATGCGATTTGTGAGGCGATTTACACCTACTTAGACTGGGTAAGTATTTTACTCGGATTTGATTGCTATACATGATACCATAATTGATATTGAAATTCGATTGGTGGATAAAAATTGAAAATTAGGGGGCGGAGAGGGTTGGAAAACTTTTTTCAAAGTGAATAATTGAGATTTGAACATTGATACAGAGTCGGATATGGGCAAAACTTTTATGGTTTGACTTGTATTCAAATGAGTGGTCAAAATTTGTGAGTTTTGTCGTGTTCTAAGGTGCGGGCCCATGTTAACGTTTTAGTAGACTTTAAGTATTTTGTTAATGAATCGATCATTATCATTTGGATTTGATTCCTATGACATTATTTGATGTTATTGAGTTGTTTTTGGCTAAATTCAAGACAATCGGAGGACGATTCGTGGGGGAGGCATTTTCAGAGTATTGATTGGCTCCTTTGAGGTAAGTGTCTTGCCTTACCTTGTGTGGGGGAATACCCCTTACATTTTGGCCGTAATTTCGTATTTGTGTTATGTGAAAAGCGACATGTACACGACGTGACGAGCGTATACACGAGTGATATGTGTGGTTTATGATCAGAATAGATCATAGGCTATTAATATGTATTAATTTGAGGATGTGTTGTATATGAAACATTTTTAATCACTTTGTGGCTATGTGAACATGATCACTACACTTGTTATTAACTGTAGTAATGCTTTATTTACTAAATACCCATCCACATTTGACTATTTTTCATGTCCTTATGTACTTCGTTGATAAGTTATGAACTCATATCCGTAATAAAAACTTTGGCATTATTGTTTATGATTTTGTGGCACATGTGGATATGTTGAGTGGATTGTATGGGTATTGGCGCGAGATTTTTGTCGAATGTGGTATTTACCATGCGAGTGTGATTATATAAGCACGAGGTCTTTGCCGTGCGAGGGTGATTAATATTGACATGAGGTCTTTGTCGTAGGGGCATGAGGTGTTTGTCGTGCGAGTGTGGTTATATGAGCACAAGGTCTTTGTTGTTCAAGCATGCGGTCTTTGTCGTGCGAGTGTGATTGATATTGGCACAAGGTCTTTGCCGCACGGGCACGAGGTGTTTTCTGTGCGAGTGTGAGTATATGAGCATGAGGTGTTTGTGTGCGAGCAGGCGGTCTTTGCCATGCTAGTGTGATTGACATTAACACTAGGTCGTTGTTGTGCGGTAATGTTGCACCCCATGTT
The DNA here is from genome assembly GCA_005239495.1 of Nicotiana undulata. Classification (NCBI taxonomy): domain Eukaryota; kingdom Viridiplantae; phylum Streptophyta; class Magnoliopsida; order Solanales; family Solanaceae; genus Nicotiana; species Nicotiana undulata. The sequence goes on along the minus strand of ML270430.1, from coordinate 77,464 downwards.
TTCGTACATTAAAATACTCCATAAGTAAATTGATGAAAGCTCGAAAATGAGATATTACATCCCGCATTTTGGTACGTTAAAATTTTATCGTAAGTTAATCAACGTAAGTTCGGGAATGATATTTTTTTGAGATTATAAGCATTATGCTATTTTAAACACATGATGAGTAAGTTCGTGAAGGATAAAGGGTAAGCAAATCAAAGGAAATGAATTTCGTCGAAGTTTGATATTTTGGGATAAAATACGGCTCGAGCTAAAATTCTGATATTTATGGACTAGTACCATAAAAGGTACCACATGGCCATGATAGTGAGTTGTATAAGGTGTGTTAAAAGTGAGTAGTATTATAAGTAATTTGAGATAATTCTTAATTATATGGGTAATTGATTAGTTATTGAATTAGTGGAGGTTAATAAGTTGATTAAGGAGAAGGGGTGAAAATTTAGATAAATTGAAAGTGTAGTAACGTGGAAGCAAAAGAATCAAAGAAATGTGACTAAAAAAACCCAAGGTTATGTGGCAATTCTTAAAGAAAGTGATTCATTTCCATTTAATAATGGATAGACACATAAAACGTGAGTCATGTCCATTATTAAAAGACATAGGTCACAATTCCATTATGATATGCATTCAAAACATAAATGTTTGTATGATACAAAACCTAAGTTTCAAACGCAAGTCATATAGCAAATGCTAGGTACGGATCTTCAACTGTTCATACAAGATTTCACACCATCTCCAAGGAATTAAACGACAATTCTTAGTATTTTAAGCAACTGATTTTTCCCTACTCCAGTCATGCCCTCACGTGTTTTGTCGAAGTTAACGTGTGTTAGAGGGATTGTCAAGAGATTCGACTCAGGTATGTTAAGGCTATCCCTTCTTTCTTTTTGGCATGATCTATACGACATGAACGAAATGAGCAAATGCACAACTTCTATAAATGACTCTATTCATAGAAATACTAGAGATGCTTATGTTCTTGATTCCACATGTGTCATATTATTTTAGCATCTGTTCATGGGTCTAAAAAATACGTAAGTTGATAAAGTTTATTTCATGATACTAATCAGAGGCATAATGGTCTTATGACGTACCGAGAGATTTTACTAACGTATTTCATATGCATTTATACATGCACATTGACCCATGACCAGATGGCGTTATATACGCGTATATATATGTATATATATTTATATGGGAGACTGGAAAGGTTATGGCTTTATATACGTACCACCACATTATCAGCTGGTATACGTTGATGATTTTTCCCACAGTGGCCGAGATGATAGGATGGAATGCCCTCAGAGGCCTGATGATGTGATAAAACATGTATCATGCACGACATGACATTCATATGCATATGCATGACATTATAAATATTTCATGATTTACAGAGTTATCCAGACTTACAGGTTGAGTCATTTACTCTATATTTCTTCCATGTCTGTTACTTACTTATTTATGTGCCTTACATACTCGATACATTATTCGTACTGACGTTCATTTTGCCTAGGGACGCTGTGTTTCATGCCCGCAGGTCCCAATAGACAAGTTGAGAGTCCTCCAAGTAGGCTATCAACTCAGTGGAAGATATTGGTGCGGTCCATTTGCTCCAGAGTTGCTTGTTTGGTCAGTATGATTAGACGCATATTGTTTGGTATGGCGGGGCCCTATCCCGACCTTTATGTTGATTGTGTACTCTTAGAGGCATGTAGATATATTTCATGTATACCAATGCTTGTATGGCCTTGTCGGCCTATGTTTTTAGTGTACAAACGATCATGATGGATTTATAGGCCTGTATGTTACATGTATAAGTTTTTATATCAGGTTGGGTCGTTCTATATCGAGTATGCCCTTATGTTTATTCTGGTTAGCCCATGATGGCCTGTTTGGCCTATTTTCCAACGAAAGTACAATAAGAAAGATATGTTATGTTGGTACTTGGTTGAGTAAGGTAGCGGGTGCTCGTTGTGGCCCGTAGGTTGGGTTCGTCACAAAAGTGGTATCGGAGCAGTTCTATCCTAGAAAGTCTACAAGTCGTGTCTAGTAGAGTCTTGTTTATGGGTGTGTCGTGCACCATACTTATAAGCATGAGGCTACAGGGCATTTAGGACTATCACTCTTTCTTCTTAGTCTAGATCGTGTGGTAGAGCTCAGTTGTAAGAACTCAATTTCTTAAACTCTATCTTATTCGTAATACAACTATGCCTACATCCAGAAAGGCGGCTCATAAGAGATATAGTTGTGGAAGAGTTGAGTAAGAGGAACTCAATTTTGCATCATGCTTATGATGGATAAATATGAGGTGTTCAGCAAATCATGTGTATACTAAGACGTGTAAGCCTCTTGATAAAAAACCTTAAGGCAAGAATATTCATCCACCTTCATGGTGAAAGAAAATTAGAGATTCAGAAGCTAAATACAAGTTTCAAGATGTAAAAGAAGTAAGATGAAGAAGGGTACGAGGTACCCAGTTAATAAAGATTATCATTAATTACCATTTAGGGAGGGATATATAAGCATTTTAAGTTACCTTCAACACCGAAGATGTATGCACAATCGGCCACATCGATCTCAGTTATGCCATATGGGAGCTAACAACCATAGTTTAAGAGAAGGACGAGTTATCAGGATCCGACTAGGGATAGAGTAACCCAAAATACTGGATGGATTGGTAGAGTTAGTTGACATTTCTGAGGGATAGTGCAAACGTTGTAATGGATCTCCTTGTGAGACACCTCGATGGTGCACCCTAAAATAGTACTGCTAGATATGAGTACTACAAAGATAAGCACTAGAAGCCTGGAAGGGATAAGTATTACCTTAGTGTGGCTCCCATCCATGGTAGAAAGAGAATGTTAGGCAATTCAAAGAGCCAATAGATGGAGCAAGAGGGGCTAAAAGCAGAAGAATGTTTTGTTCAAGTTTTTTGAATAAAGTGATAGACAGAAATGTTAGCAGGAAAATTAGAAGAGAATTGATGGAGCAGTATGAGTAAAATGTGGTACATGGATGACAACGGTAGATAAAAAATAATAGTATTATAGAGTCTATAGTAAAGTGAAAGGAAAAACAAGAGGTGACAGGCCTTGAGACAACAAAAGAATATAGGCCATAAAGTCATATCCTCACTTCAAAAAATAAGTTCGTGACTCCAACACAACTACTGGAAGGAAAAGTTAGACCCCAGAATAATAGAAATTAGTATGGGCTGGTGAACAAGATAAACTAAACATGAATTAGGGACTGAGTGACTTGATAATAGTCAGCATCATGAGAATTGTAGATTTGCGTTCCGACGATAATAAAATGGACAACAGAAGACGATTCATGAAAAATTCAGAGAATGATCATTCAGGAAGACGCTTTCCTAAAGCAAGAAATATGAGCAAAGTTAATCTTAAGGGATTGTTTGTGCCAGTTGCACTAAGTGTCACTGTTGTGAGTAAGGGAATTTTTTATCCTTGGTGCAGAAGAACTGCCGCAAGGCGAGTAAGGGTCATTGATGTTGTGAAACGACGCCAAAGATGAAGAGGTAAAACATCTATAGGCAGTTCCTCGGAGCTTCAGCTCTTAGTACTCCCCTAAAAGGGGGGGGGGGATATGAAGTGATGTGGCATTAAGTCAGAAATAAGTGGTTCTAGTGACTATGGAATGGTAAAGGAAGAATGCGATAAAAATGAAAAAGGAATGTGATGGCACTTATCCAAATCCTACAGATATGCTACAATTCCAGAATATTGTGCAAGCACGACGTCAAGGAGAGAAAGTAAGTGTTCCTGCCCGAGCATTTATTAATAAATAAAGAGCCAGTGTGAGACGTAAGTTAAGGCAAAAGAAATAACCCAAGAAAGATTACGCGAAATATTGAGATGATAATGGGCCAACGGGTAGTTAGTAATTGATAAGGAAGAGCCTTGTTATGGCTATATAGGAGGTTACAGACAACTCAACATATTATGTAATATAAACATAGTATAACCCAATATAGTGAATTCAGCCTCGCAGTTATGACATCGTGATCGTTGAGAAATATTTAGATAGGAGTTGGGGCATTTGAAGGTACAATAAGAGTGTTATGGAGATAAAAGATAGTGTCACTGGGAAGTCAGTCAAAATATCAAGTTCAGAAGCAACCCTACAAGCACAAGGGGGTGGAAGTAAGTAACTATGGATAATTATAGGCAAGGAAGGACATAAAAGGTCCGTCGAGTATACAATGTAATAAGCTCAAAACTTTACAAAAGTCAAAGGATCCTCCTTAAATACTACAATGAAAGACTAGTTGAGGAAGTAAGAAAGAAGGCTTTAACCTAAGCTCAGTAACCTAAGGAGGAAATGGTTTTCTAACAATAGTCTCACTACAAAATTGTATGCACTCCAAAAGAAAGTGAAACCTACTATGGCTAATTAACGGGGAGTAAAACTAAAAGTAATATTCGAGACCATATGAGTTACACAAAAAATTTGGGATGCGTGAGAACTCAGATAAGCTAAGTATGCACGCAACAAGGGGCAAAAAGACCAGGAAAAGAAAAAAGCAATTGCTTATATTTGAAGAAAGTTTAAGTGGAACGAAAGGAATTATTCTATTAATGATCAGCCGTGAAAGACTCCGATATGACTTAAAAGAAGGAATTGGGTCCGGGTCATAGACAAAGGATTGAATCATTACAAGATTGTATCATGGTTTTCCATAGCATCTATGAAAGGCTAAAGTAATAACTAAATTCCATGAGCCACAGATCAGTAGATAGCTTAAGCCTACATAAAGGCTGATCAGAAGGAAGAGAAAACTAAAGAGTTACATCAACCAAGTGAATCATGAGTCTGATTATTGGCCCAGACAATTATAGAAATCATATTAAGAACATTGCAGAATCACTCTTAATATTAGAGGTACAAGAGAGTAAAACAACCATATTCTATAATGACCCCACGATAAAGCCAGTTACAAGGGTACCAATCTCATAAGAAGTCAGTGTGAAGCTCTCATCGGATTGTGTAAGGAAGTGCGAGTATTATAATAGAGCTTCTAGTTTTGGATGTGAATCATACCAATATGGAAGGGAGGTCATGAAAGAGATTGAAGATGTGATGTACGATTTTTAAGGCAAGTAAGGTAAAGGGGAACAACGTACGAGATACTCAAATGCAGAAGGTTGTGAATTGTCCATACTTCGGACAAAAGGTTAGAAGTACTGGGATTCAGTATCCAAGAATGATAGTGGCGTCGTTAGTGTCATATTTTAGAACCTATGGGTTCTAGGTATTGAGAGGTCTAAATTAAAAGAGTAAAGAAGAGTTTGAGACAATGCGATGTCTCACTCGATGTTCCACAAATAATGTAAAGAAATCTATGGTGCAAGCAAGTTGAAAGGAGGTTGCGAGTAGTATAAATGGATATGTGTATCGTGTAAGTGGAAAATTAAAGTATGGTAAAACAACAAGGTTTTAGGAAGTCATGAATAAGGATAAGAAAGGGCGAGTGAGAAGGTGACGAGAGTGGATAGGTCTTCATGATTAAGCCTATGAAAACAAGAAGAGCTGATGGTTTCTCTAAGTTATACAAAGCTCAGTATAGCCTGAATGAACTCAAAGGAGTCCAAGACTAATGGCATTTAGAAGAAATAGAATGCTGCCGTGGCAGTAGAATGAGGGTGTAATTGTGATGGATAAAGAATAACGTTTGGGCCTTCGATTGAGTTATGACTTGAAGAGGATTTCATGAATTGTACGGGATTAAAATACCCACGTAAGGTGAATCACATTGGGATACTATGAAATATGGTTATGGAAGTTTTAAATCTAATTACTCCAGATGTCCCCAATGAGACATGAGCCCTAGAGGCAGTGTTACATAAGAGATCAAGTTAGAAGTGGCAGATGATAGATCAATAATGTGGTGAATCAACAATGGATGGACACAAGTCACAAAGTATAAGGTGAGATTAGGTCGTCATTCTTAAGATGAACAAGTAATGAGGAAGCATTAAAGGACTTAGATTTATACATATGGGATAAGTAACAAAAGTAACCTGGAACTTGGTAATAGACCTCAGTAACGATAAATAAAATTAAGATTTATGGTATAGTATGACCTATCTAGATGCAGTGAAGTCATACGAATGGATAAGCCGATGTATGAAATAAGTTACAACAATATTCATAAGTTCAAAAAAAATACCGAGCAAAGAACTTCAAGTATACCTATAGATGCCCATAGGGACATCTTGTCAATCTCTGTATATGTTTACAAAGTGAGGCCTAGAGAGTGGCTAAAAGCTGGAGGGAAAAGAAGAGAAGAGTCGCATAGGCGCACTTAAAAAGTCAGAGTCATACATGTTGCATGATAGGAGGTAGCAATAATTATGAGATTGGAAAGGTTTCGACCTCAAGTCGTGGTATGTGAAATAGGACTAAAGGGGGAAATACCCTAAATTTTGATTTATTCAAAGAACAGTTTCCTACATGGCTAGAAGACTATTAAAGTATTCACAAGAGCTCTGGCTTATGAGAATGATAAGTGCATCAGTCAATATTCGAGGACGAATGTTCCAAAGGGGGGAATAATGTTACTCCCCATATTTTCGTACGTAAAAATAAGCCATAAGTAAATTGATGAAAGCTCAGAAATGAGATATTACATCCCGCATTTTCGTACGTTAAAGTTTTGTCGTAAGTTAATCAACATATGTTCGGGAATGAGATTATTTTGAGATTATAAGCATTATGCTATTTTAAACACATGGTGAGTAAGTTCGTGAAGGAGAAAGGGTAAGCAAATCAAAGAAAATGAATTTTATCGAAGTTTGACATTTTGGGATAAAATACGGCCGGACTAAAATACTTGGTATTTATGGACTAGTACCATACAAGGTACCATACGGACATAATAGTGAGTTGTATAAGGTGTGTTAAAAGTAAGTAGTATTATAAGTAATCTGAGATGATTCTTAATTATGTGGGTAATTGGTCAATTATTGAATTAGTGGGGATTAATAAGTTGATTAAGGAGAAGGGGTGAAAATTCAGATAAGTTGAAAGTGTAGTAATGTGGCAGCAAAAGAATCAGAGAAATTTGACTCAAATGTAACTAAGTTATGATGAAATTCTTAAAGAAAGTGAGTCATTTCCATTTAACAATGGATAGACACATAAAACGTGAGTCATGTCCATTATTAAAAGGCATAAGTCACTATTCCATTAAGATATGCATTCAAAACATAAATGTTTGTATGTTACAAAACCTAAGATTAAAACGCAAGTCATAGAGAAAATGCTAAGTACGGATCTTCAACTGTTCATACATGATTTCACAACATCTCCATGAATCAAACGAGAATTCTTAGTATTTTAAGCAACGGATTGTTCCCTAATTCGATCTTGCCGTCACGTATTTTGTCGAAGTTAACGTGTGTTAGATGTCAATGGAATCGACTCAGGCATATTAAGGCTACTTCTTCTTTCTTTTTTCCATGATCTATACGACACGAACAAAACGAGAAAATGCACAACTTCCATAAATGACTCTATTCATAGAATGCTAGAGATGCTTATGTTCTTGATTCCCCATGTGTCATATTATTTTATCATCTGTTCTTGGGTCTCAAAAATACATATGTTGGTAAAGTTTATTTTATGATGCTAATCAGAGACATAATGGTCTTATGATGTACCGAGAGATTTTATTAACATATTCATATGAATTTCATGCATTTATACATGTACATTGACCCATGACCAGTTTGCGTTATATACACGTATATATATGTATATGGGAGATGGAAAAGGTTATGGCGTTACATACGCACCACCACCTGATCAGCTGGTATACGTTGATGATTTTTCCCACAGTGGTCGAGATGATATAATGGGATGCCCTCAGAGGCTTGATGATTTTATGAAATATGTACCTAAGCACGACATGACATTCATATGCGTATGCATGAAACTATAAATATTTCATGATTTACAGAGTTATCTAGACTTACATGTTGAGTCATTTACTCTATATTTCTTCCATGTCTGTTATATACTTATGTATGTGCCTTACATACTCAGTACATCATTCATACTAACGTTCATTTTGCCTAGGGACGCTGTGTTTCATGCCCGCAGGTCCCGATAGACAAGGCGAGAGTCCTCCAAGTAGGCTATCAGCTCAGCGAAAGATGTTGGTGCACTCCATTTGCTCCAGATTGCTTGTTTGGTCAGTATGATTAGACACGTATTGTTTGGTATGGCGGGGCCCTATCCCGACCTTTATGTTAAGTGTGTACTCTTAGAGGCATGTAGATAGATGTCATGTATACAAATGCTTGTATGACCTTGCCGTCCTATGTTTTGAGTGTACAAATCATCATGTTGGCCTTATAGACCCGTATGTTACATGTAATAGTTTTTATGTCAGGTTGGGTCATTCAATATTGAGTATTCCTTTATGTTTATTCTTGTTAGCCCATGACGGCCCGTTTGGCCTATTTTCCAACGAAAGTACAATAAGAAAGATATGTTATGTTGGTACTCGGTTAAGTAAGGTACCGGGTGCTCATTGTGGCCCGTAGGTTAGGGTCGTAACAGAAGTGGTATCAGAGCAGTTCTATCCTAGAGAGTCTACAAGCCGTGTCTAGTAGAGTCTTGTCTATGGGTGTGTCGTGCACCACACATATAAGCAGGAGGCTACAAGGAATTTAGGACTGTCACTCTTTCTTCTTAGTCTAGATCATGTGGTAGAGCTCAGTTGCAAGAACTAAATTTCCTAAACTCTATTTTATTCGTAATACAATGATGCCTACATCCAGAAAGGCAGCTGGTAAGAGATACAACTGTGGAAGAGTTGAGTCAGAGGAACTCAATTTTTGCATCATGCTTATGATGGATAAATATGAGGCATTCAGCAGATCATGTGTATACTAAGACGTGTAAGCCTCTTGATAAGGAACCTTAAGGAACGAATATTTGTTCACCTTTATGGTTAAAGACAATGAGAGATTCAAAAGCTAAATACAACTTTCAAGAAGTAAAAGAAGCAAGATGAAGAAGGGTACGAGGTACCTAGTTAATAAAGATTATCATTATTTACCACTCAAGGAGGGAGATATAAGTATTTTGAGTTACTTTCAACAGTGATAGATGTATGTACAATCGGCTACACCGATCTCAGTTATGCCATATGGGAGTTAACAACCATAGTTTAAGAGAAGGACGAGTTATCAGGATCCGACTAGGGATAGAGTAACCCAAAATACTGGATGGATTGGTAGAGTTAGTTGACATTTCTGAAGGATAGTGCAAACGTTGTAATGGATCTCCTTGTGAGACACATCGATGGTGCACCCTAAAATAGTAGAACTAGATATGAGTACTACAAAGATTAGCACTGGAAGCCTGGAAGGGATAAATATTACCTTAGTGTGGCTCCCATCCCTGGTAGAAAGAGAATGTTAGGAAATTCAAGGAGCCAATAGATGGAGCAAGAGGGGCTAAAAGCAAAAGAATGTTTTGTTCAAGATTTTTGAATAAAGTGATAGAAAGAAATTTTAGCAGGAAAATAAAAAGAGAATTGATGGAGCAATATGAGTAAAATGTGGTACATGGATGGCAATGGTAGATAAAAAATGATAGTATTATAGAGTCTGTAGTCAAGTGAAAGGAAAATCGATAGGTGACAGGCCTTGAGACAACAAAAGAATATAGGCCATAAAGTCATATCCTCACTTCAAAAAATAAGTTCGTGACACCAACACAATTAGCAGAAGAAAAAGTTAGACCCCGGAATAATAGATATCAGTATGAGCTGGTGAACATGATAAACTAAACATGAATTAGGGACTAAGTGACTTGATAATAGTTAGCATCATGAGAATTTTAGATTTGCGTTCCGACGATAATAGAATGGACAACATAAGATGATTCATGAGAAATTTTGAGAATGATCATTCGGGAAGACCTTTCCCTAAAGCAAGAAATATGAGCAAAGTTAATCTTAAGGGGTTGTATGTGCTAGTTGCACTAAGTGTCAGCGTTGCGAGTAAGGGAATTTGTTATCCTTGGTGTAGAAGGATTGCCGCAAGGCGGGCAAGGGACATTGATGTTGTGAAACGACGCCAGATATGAAGAGGTAAAACATCTATAGGCAGTTCCTCGTGGCTTCAGCTCCTAGTACTCCCCTAAATTAGGGGGGGGGGGATATGAAGTGATGTGGCATTAAGTCGGAATTAAGTGGTTCAAGTGATTATAGAATGGTAAAGGAAGAATGTTATAAAAATGAAAAAGGAATTTGATGGCACTTATCCAAATCCTACAGATATGCTACAATTGCAGAATATTGTGCAAGAACGACGTCAAGGAGAGGAAGTAAGAGTTCCTGCCCGAGCTATTATTAATAAATAAGAAGCCAGTGTGAGATGTAAGTTGAGGCAAAAGAAATAACCCAAGAAAGATTACGTGGAATATTGAGATGAGAATGGGCCAACGATTAGTTAGTAATTGATAAGGAAGAGCCTAGTTATGGCTAAATAGGAGGTTACAAACAACTCGCAGATCATGTAAGATACACATAGTAAAACCCAATATAGTGAATTCAGCCTCGCAGTTATGACATCGTGATCATTGAGAAATATTTAGATAGGAGTTGGGGTCGTTGAAGGTACCATATGAGTGTTACAGAGATAAAAGATAGTGTCACTGGGAAGTCAGTAAAAATATCAAGTTCAGAAGCAACCCTACAAGCACAAGGGGATGGAAGTAAGTAACTATAGATAATTATAGGCAAGGAAGGACATCAAAAGGTTCGTCGAGTATAAAATGTAATAAGCTCACAACTTTACAAGAGTCAAAGGATCCTCCTTAAATACTACAATGAAAGAGTAGTTGAGGAAGTAAGAAATAAGGCTTTAACCTAAGCTCAGTAACCTAAGGAGGAAATGGTTTTCTAACAATAGTCTCACTACAAAATTGTATGCCCTCCAAAAGAAAGTGGCACCTACCATGGCTAATGAGCGGGGAGTAAAACCAAAAGTAATATTCGAGGCCATATGAGTTGTACAAAACATTCGGCATGCGTGAGAACTCAGATAAGCTAAGTATGCACGCAACAAGGGGCAAAAAGACCAGGAAAATTAAAAAACAATTGCTTACATTTGAAGAAAGTTTAAATGGAACGAAAGGAATTATTCTATTAATGATCAGCCGTAAAAGACTCTGGTATGAGTTAAAAGAAGGAATTAGGTCCAGGTCATAGACAAAGGATTAAATCATGGTTTTCCATAGAATCTCTGAAAGGCCAAAGTAATAACTAAATTCCATGAGCCAAAGATCAGAAGATAGCTTAATCCTACATAAAGACTGATCAGAAGGAAGAGGAAACTAAAGAGTTACATCAACCAAGTGAATCATGAGTCTGATTATTGGCCCAGACAATTATAGAAATTGTATTGAGAACATTGCAGAATCACTCCTAATATTAGAGGTACAAGAGAGTACAACAATCATATTCTATAATGACCCCAGGATAAAGCCAGTTACAAGGGTACCAACCTCATAAGAAGTCTGTGTGAAGCTCTCACCCGATTGTGTAAGGAAGTGCGAGTATTATAATAGAGCTTCAAGTTGTGGATGTGAATCATACCTATATGGAAAGGAGTTCATGAAAGATATCAAAGATGTGATGTAAGATTTTTAAGGCAAGTAAGGTAAAGGTGAACAACATAAGAGATACTCAAATGCAAAAGGTTGTGAATTGTCCATACTTCGGACAAAAGGCTAGAAGTACTGGGATTCAGTATCCAAGAATGATAGTGGTGTCGTTAGTTTCATATTTTACAGCCTATGGGTTATAGGTATTGAGAGGTCTAAATTAAAAGAGTAAAGAAGAGTTCGAGACAATGCGATGTCTCGCTCGATGTTCCACAAATAACGTAAAGAAATCTATGGTGCAAGCAAGTTGAAAGGAGGTTGCGAGTAGTATAAATGGATATGTGTATCGTGTTAGTGGCAAACTAAAGTATGGTAAAGCGACAAGGTTTTAGGAAGTCGGGAATAACGATAAGAAAGGACGAGTGAGAAGGTGACGAGAGTGGATAGGTCTTCACGATTAAGCCCATGAAAACAAGAAGAGCTGATGGTTTCTCTAAGTTATACAAAGCTCAGTATAGCCTGAATGAACTCAAACGAGTCTAAGACTAATGGCATTTAGAAGAAATAGAATGCTGCCCTGATAGTAGAATGAGGGTGTAATTGTGATGGATAAAGAATAACGTTTGGGCCTTCGATTGAGTTATGACTTGAAGAGGATTTCACGTATTGTACGGGATTAAAATACGCATGTAAGGTGAATCACATTGGGATACTATGAAATACGATTATGGAAGTTTAGTATCGCCCCTAGGTGGATAAATCTAATTACTGCAGATGTCCCCAATGAGACGTGAGCCCTAGCGGCAGTGTTACATAAGAAATCAAGTTAGTAGTGGCAGATGATAGATCAATATCGTGGTGAATCAACAATGGATGGACACAAGTGACAAAATATAAGATGAGATTAGGTCGTCATTCTTATGATGAACAAGTAATGAGGAAGCATTATAGGACTTAGATTTATACATACCAATGGATAAGCGAATGTATAAAATAAGATATAGTAATATTCGTAAGTTCAAAAAAATACCGAGCAAAGAACTTCAAGTATACCTATAGATGCTCATAGGGACATCTTGTCAATCTCTGTATATGTTTACAAAGTGAGGCCCAGAGAGTGGCTAAAAGCTGGAGGGAAAAGAAGAGAAGAGTCACATAGGCACACTTACAAAATTCAGAGTTATACACGGTGCATGATAGGAGGTAGCAACAATTATGAGGTTGGAAAGGTTTCGACCACAAGTCGTGGTATGAGAAAGAGGACTAACGGGGGGAATACCATAGAGTTTTTATTTATTGAAAGAACAGTTGTCTACATGGCTAGAAGACTATTAAAGTATTCACAAGAGCTATGGCTTATGAGAATGATAAACGCATCAGTCAATATTCTAGGACGAATGTTCCAAAGGGGGAATAATGTTACTCCTAATGTTTTCGTACGTAAAAATACACCATAAGTAAATTGATGAAATCTTAGAAATGAGATATTACATCCCGCATTTTTGTACGTTAAAGTTTTGTCATAATTAATCAACATAAGTTCGGGAATGGGATTATTTTGAGATTATAAGCATTATGCTATTTTAAACACATGATGAGTAAGTTTGTGAAGGAGAAAGGGTAAGCAAATCAAAGAAAATGAATTTCGTCGAGGTTTGACATTTTGGGATAAAATATGGCCCGAACTAAAATACCTGATATTTATGGACTAGTACCACAAAAGATACCACATGGACATGATAGTGATTTGTATAAGGTGTGTTCAAAGTGAGTAGTATTATAAGTAATATGAGATTATTATTAATTATGTGATTAATTGGTCAATTATTGAATTAGCGGGGGATTAATAAGTTGTTTAAGGAGAAGGGGCGAAAATTTATATAAGTTGAAAGTGTAGTAATGTGGAAGCAAAAGAATCAAACAAATGTGACTCAAAAGTAACTAAGTTATGTGGAAATTCGTAAAGAAAGTGAGTCATTTCCATTTAATAATTGATATGTAACGACCCGACTGGTTGTTTCGAGCTCTAGTTCGTCGTTCGGCAGTTTGACGCCATGAGCAACTTTATTTCAGGTATTATGACTCGCAGGCGTGGTCGAAGTTTAATTTCAGGAAGTTCGGAGTCAATTTGGAAAGAAAAGTTTCATTTCGGAAGCCTTAAGTTGGAAGAATTGACTAAAATTGAAATTTTGAGTAAACGACCTCAGAATCAGGATCGGGTTTTGAATAAGCCGGAAGCGATTCGGCGTATATTATAGAAGTCAACATTTTAGAAGAAATTTAATAAGTCTGGGTTGAAGTGCATTCAAGTGATATTGAAGTCCGTTTTGGATTCCGAGTCTGGGAATAGCTCTGTATGGTGATTCTGGAGTTGGTAGCGCGATCGGAAGTGAACTCGGAGGTCCATAGGTCATTTTGATGTCATTTGGCTAAAGATAGAAATTTGAAGGTCTTTGAGAAATCCGACCGGAAGTGAAAATTTTGATATCGGGGTCGGAACGCGATTTCGAAAGTTGGGGCATGTCTGTAATGTTGAATGATACTTGAGTGCAAAATTTGGGGTTAATCGGACATGACTTGATAGGTTTCGACATCGAATGTAGAAGTTTGAAATTTCAAAGTTCGTGAAGATTAAATTTGTGATGCGATTCATTATTTCGAGCAGGTCCGCATGATGTTTTGGAGCAGGCTGGTATGATTGGACGGGGTTCCGGAGGCCCCGCGTGGATTCTGAGTGTTTAACGGATCGCAATTTGGAGTTGGAGGAAAGCTGAGGATGTTTCCTTCTGGTGTGACCGAGCCGCAGGTGCGGCTATGGTGGCGCAGAAGTGGAAAAAGGGTGGCTTGGCTGGGGGCCGCAGGTGCGAGGTTGTTTCGGCACCTGCAAATGCGCATATGCGATCAAGGGAGCACAGGTGCGGAGCCAACTAGGGAAGGAGGAAGCCGCAGGTGCGGGAGTTTGGGCGCACTTGCGGGCGTAACCACCGTAGGTGCAGAAGGACTGGAGGCAGTGTGTTCTTTTAAAATGGGAAATTTGCCAATATCTCTCATTTTTTCATTTGGCTTGGACGATTTTGGAGAGCTTCAAGAGAGATTTTCATCAAGCAACTCTAGGTAAGTAATCTCTTCCCATTTTTCAGTTAAATACTTGGATTACATATGGATTAAACATGAAAATTTGTGGGAATTTGGGGTCTTCCAACAAAGACCTAGAATTTGTATTATTGAATTGTGCACGTGGGTCCGAGGGTTATTTGGTCAACTTTTTGAGTGGAATTGGGAATTTATATAAATTTAATTGTTATAAGTATTAGGGTATATTTCATAGGTTTTCCCGTTATTTGGATAGTTTTGGGGCGTTATGCATCAATTTGAGTCGTCGGAAGGTGCGACCTTTGGCTCACGGGTGCGGTCCTCGAGCCGCAGGTGCGAGATCACTGAAGGCAGTGATCTCTCTAACACGGGATTTGGTCATTTTTTCACCATTTTTTCTCATCCATTGGCGATTTTGAGAGCTTTCAAGAGGGTATTCGTCCTAGCTACTAAGAGGTAAGTAATTCACATTTAAATGTTAGATTAATGCACCAAAACTTAGGTTGATTAGCATCTAATTAGTGGAAATCAAAGGGGTTAGAGTGAAAACCTAGGGTTGATGAACTTTAGGGAATTTCACCACATTTCAACCATGAAATCATACAAAAACTATATAATAGTGATCCTTAGGCTAAGGTTGAGTGTTATCTTCGAAAATTTCCGGAATCCGAGCATGTGGGCCTGGGGGTGTATTTCAGGATTACTTCAAGAATATTGAATTTACTAAATAAGTAGGAGAATTTTCATACTTTGAGCATGCATTGACATATTTATATATCATTTGACTTCGAGTCCTCGGGTGTAAAGTTTGGAGTTTCGGGCGCGTTCTTGACCCGGGAAATAGATTATACGCGAGGCGAGTCTCCTTTCCAACCTTGTAAGAGGGAATTGTCCCCATAGGTAAATGTAAATGATTGAATTATCCTTATTTGCGGGGGGGCTATGCACGCGCAAAGTGACGAGAGTCCGTGCGTAGCTACTACTATGTTATGTCGGGTAGAATTTAGGATTTCACAAGCATGACTTTATGTGCCTTACCTGTATCCTTGCATGTGTTCCTAGTGCTTATTATATTTGATATTGATATGAGGATTTTAGGAAGTTATGTGTAATTTTAAAGTGCTTAAATCTCTGATTTCAAGTATAATCCATGATGAATTCCTGAAGTTCCTGATGATTCTTTGTATGCCTACGAGCACCCGTGTCGTATGTATGATTTGCGAGCGGGGTAGCCCTATATTTATGTCAACCGCATCGCATGATCGATTCGCGAGCGGGGTAATGGATGCATCTATGGTTTGTGCCACTCGACCCTCGGCAGTGCACATTTATTTTCGCGTCGCTTCGGTCGTACGCTTCGGTATATTATGTGTTATGTATTGACTGAGAGTCATATTGTTATTATCAAATAAATTGTTCTTTGTGGAAGGGGACTTGGGACTTTTATTAAATATTATTTGACACTTGCGGGTAGATTTTAGTTCACATACTTGATATTCCATGTCTACTTGATTGCCATGACTGTTAATCCTGTCTAGATTTATTTAATTATACTAGTGCTAATGACCCTAGTGAGTAATACGTCTACCTCTCATCACTACTTCTTCGAGTTTAGATGGGATACTCACTTGGTATATATTATTTATATGTACTCATGCTACGCTTCTGTACTTAATTGTACAGGTTCTGAGGCTGTTGCACCTGGTCACTATTCTGGTGTCCGTCATTGAGAGAATTATCTGGACCCGACTACACGGTGAGCTGCTCCTCTTGGCATTCCTCAGCAGCACTATGGGGTTTTCTACTATTTTTGGGATACTCCTGTCTAATCTTTTCAGATTGTAGTACTTCTATTTTTGTCTATCTTTGTATATTCCACTAGTTGCCTCTGAACTTGTGACACTAGGTCTTGGCACACGTAGTTGACTCGCTAGTATTTTGCTACTCTGTTATGCTGGTAAACGATTTTTGAATTACTATAAATCATTCTGCCTCACTTCCTCACTTTCATTAAAGGACTTCTTAAATTAAAACTGGGCAAGTATTTGAACATCTCATTAATTTAAGCAATTTTGTAGCAAACTAGTGTTGGCTTGCCTGATTCCGGTGTTGGGCGCCATCACGACCTGAATTGGAAATTTGGGTCGTGAAAACATGGTATCAGAACTCTAGGTTCACGTAGGTCTCACAAGTCACAGGCAAACCCAATAGAGTCTTGCAGATCGATATGGAGACGCGTGTATTTATCTTCGGGAGGCTATAGGGTGTTATGAAACCTCTCTTTATTCTTATTATATCGTGTAGTCTATGGTTACTAATTCGTATTCTTTTATTCTCTCACAAATGGTGAGTACACGCACAGCTGACGTTCCAGACCCGAGAGATACCGCTACCCCTGCCGTCCGAGGCCATGGAAGAGGCCGTGGGAGGGCACTGGCCCGAGGTAGGGGACGAGGGCGTCCTAGAGTTGCTCCATTAGCACCCCCTGAGGATCCCACTACTGAGGAGCAGGGTGAGGTGCCCCCAGCAGATCCAGCTCCGATGGATTTCATGATTGCACCAGGCTTCCAGGAGGTCATGGGCCGTATGATGCGGTTCATGGACACTATGACCCAGGCTGATTTATTTCCAGCGAATCCTACCAAACCTCAGGTGGGAGGGGGAGTTCATACCCCTACCACCCAGGTCGCAGTTCATGTAGCGGCAGTATATCAGACTCCGAGTACTCTGCCCGTAGGTGGAGTACAGCCAGCAACAACAGCACCAGAACTTAGACCAGCTGCGGATGGCGATCCGCAGAAGCTACTTGACAGATGGACTCGATTGCACCCTCCGGTCTTCGGAGGTGAGAGGGGTGAGGACGCCCAGGACTTTATTGATAGGCGCAGGGACAGACTGCACAACATGAGGATTTTGGTCCCATGGGGTTGATTTCACTACTTTTCAGCTAGAGGGCAGGGCCCGCAGATGGTGGCAGTCATTTATCCTTGGTAGGCCAGCGGGCTCCCTTCTCTCACATGGGAGCAGTTCCCTCAGTTGTTCCCGGACAGGTATATTCCACCCTCCGAGAGGGACGAGTTGCAGTATCAGTTTGAGCAGCTGGAGCAGGGGCAGATGTCAGTGACAGACTACGAGGCCAATTTTCTGAGTTGTCTCGTCATGCCCTTATGATTCTTCCTACTGATGCGGAGAGAGTGCGGAGGTTTGTAGCTGCATTGCACTCAGGTATTAGGGCCAACATGGCCTGAGAGGTGGAGATGGGTACTCTTTATCAGCTGGTGGTCGAGATAGCTCGCCGGATCGAGGGTTACCAATCGAGGGGCAGAGAGAAGGGTCAACAGGACAAGAGGGTTAGATTTTCTTGAGATTTCAGAGGTGCCCTAGGCAGGGTCAAGGGTCAATTCAGCAAGGCCAGCCTAACAGGCCTCCCTATTCAGCTCCTCCACCACCTCCCCGTGGTGCTCCAGTGAGACCATATTTTAGCGCCATGCAGGAGAGTTCTTATCGCCCACCAGCCATTCAGGGTTCCTCCGGCGGGTATTCAGGTCATCAGGGTTCTCATAGTCCCTACTTCAGTGCTATGCCAGAGGTGTCTCACCGTCCCCCAGCTATTCAGGGTTCTTCTTCTTCAGGGCTGCAGGCCATGCCTCCAGGGAGATGCTATGAGTGTGGGGATTCAGGCCATATGAGGAGGACTTGTCCTATACTTCAGGGCAAGGCTGTTCAGTAGAGTTATCAGCCTGTATACTCAGCACCGGTGCCCCGTCCACCCAGAGGTGGAGGACATGCTAGTAGAGGTCATCCCAAAGGTGGAGGTCAGGCAGGGGGAGCTCAGCTAGCTCCTATTCAGTCCAGTGGAGGTCAATCTTCAGGTACACCAGCCAGATTCTATGTTATTCCGGCCCGAGCAGATGCATAGGCCTCAGACGTCGTGGTCACAAGTACTATTTATGTATGTGGTAGGGAGGCATCAGTGTTATTTGATCCAGGATCCACATATTCATATGTGTCAGCCTTATTTTCTTGTTTTCTGGATGTTCCTCGCGAGTCCTTGGATTCTCCTATATATGTGTCCACTCCTGTGGGCGATTCTGTGGTGGTAGACCGGATCTATCGGTCTTGTGTGATCACCTTCTATGGATTCGAGACCAGAGCACCTCTTGTTTCTCGACATGGTTGATTTTGAGATTATCTTGGGGATGGATTGGCTATCTCCCTACCATGCCATCTTGGATTGTCATGCCAAGACGGTTACTTTGTCCATACCTGACTTGCCTAAGCTTGAGTAGAGAGGTTACTCAGTCAGTACAACTAGTAGAGTTATTTCCTTCCTGAAGGCTCGACATATGGTCGAGAAGGGTTGTCTGGCGTATCTTGCTTATGTGCGGGATGCCACCGCCAAGTCTCCGACTATTGATTCAGTGCCAGTTGTTCGAAAGTTTGTGGATGTCTTTCCTTCAGACCTTCCGGGCATGCCTACGGATCGAGATATCAATTTTTGTGTTGATGTAGCTCCAGGCACTCAGCCTATTTCTATTCCCTCGTACCGTATGGCTCCGAAGGAGTTGAAGGAGTTTAAGGAGTAGCTTGAGGAATTGTTGGCTAAGGGGTTTATCAGGCCGAGTGTATCGCCGTGTGGTGCTCCAGTTCTATTTGTGCAGAAGAAGGATGGGTCTATGCGAATGTGCATTGATTACCGCCAGTTGAAAAAAGTTACTATCAAGAACAAGTATCCACTGCCGCGCATTGATGATTTGTTTGACCAGTTACAGGGTGCCAGGGTATTTTCTAAGATTGACTTGAGATCAGGCTATCACCAGCTGAAGATTCGAGCCTCAGATGTTCCGAAGACTACGTTTCGTACGAGATATGGCCATTATGAGTTCCTAGTGATGTCCTTTGGCTTGACTAATTCCCCAGCAGCATTCATGGACTTGATGAATAGGGTGTTCAGATCGTATATTGATTCCTTTGTCATTATCTTCATTGATGACATCTTGATTTACTCACGTAGCCTGGGCGAGCACGAGTAGCATTTGAGAGTTGTGCTCCAGACCATGCGGGAACAAAAGCTATATGCTAAGTTCTCCAAGTGTGAGTTCTGGTTGGATTCTGTGGCATTTTTGGGGTATGTAGTATCCGAAGAAGGTATCAATGTTGATCCTCGGAAGATTGAGGCAGTTCAGAGTTAGTTGTGTCCTACTTCAGCTACAGAGATCAGGAGTTTCTTGGGTCTAGCAGGCTACTATCGACGATTTGTGGAGGGCTTTTCATCCATTGCAGCCCCACTGACTAGATTGACTCAGAAGAATGCCCCGTTCTGATGGTCTAACGAGTGTGAGGCGAGCTTTCAGAAGCTCAAGACAACATTGACCTCAGCACCAGTGTTAGTATTGCCTTCTGGTTCTGGGATGTATACAGTGTATTGAGACACTTCACGCGTTGGCTTGGGGTGTGTATTGATGCAGGAAGGGAGAGTTATTGTTTATGCTTCGCGCCAGCTGAAGGTTCATGAGAAGAATTATCATGTGCACCATTTGGATTTGGCGGCGATAGTTCATGCTCTTAAGATTTGGAGGCATTATTTATATGGGGTGTCTTGTGAGGTTTATACAGACCACCGCAACTTGCAGCACTTGTTCAAGCAGAGGGATCTTAATTTGAGGCAGCGCAGGTGGCTTGAGTTGCTGAAGGATTATGAAATCACCATTCTTTATCATCCAGTCAAGGCAAATGTAGTGGCAGATGCTTTGAGCAGGAAGGCGGAGAGTATGTGTAGTTTGGCTTATATTACAGCGGAGGAGAGACCTCTAGCCTTGGACATTCAGTCCTTGGCAAATCGCTTGGTGAGATTAGATCTTTCAGAGCCTCGTCGAGTTCTTGCATATGTGGTTGCTCAGTCTTTATTATTGGGGGAGATTAAGGCTTGACAGTATGATGATCTACGCCTGGAAGAGCTACGAGAGACAGTGGTTCAGGGTGGTGCCAAGGAGGTTACTATTGGCGAGGATGGTATTTTGCGACTTCAGGATCGTTTGTGTGTTCCTAATGTTGATGGCTTGAGGTAGAGGGTCTTAGAGGAGGCACACAGTTCGCGGTATTCTGTTCATCCTGGTGCTACGAAGATGTATCGTGATTTGAGGCAGCATTACTAGTGGAGGCGTATGAAGAAGGATATCGTGGAGTATGTGGCTAGGTGTCTTAATTGCCAGCATGTTAAGTATGAGCAGCAGAGGCCAGGAGGCCTACTTCAGTACATGCCCATTCCTGAGTTGAAGTGGGAGCGCATTGCTATGGACTTCGTGGTTGGGTTGCCTCGGACTTTGCGGAAGGTTGAAGCGATTTGGGTCATTGTTGATAGATTGACCAACTCGGCGCATTTCATTCCTGTAGCTACTACTTATACTTCTGAGAGGTTAGCTCAGATTTACATTCGGGAGATAGTCCGGTTACACGGTGTACCGGTGTCCATTATATCAGACCGAGGTCCTCAGTTCACCTCGTACTTCTGGAGAGCATTGCATAGAGAGATGGGCCCTCAGATAGATCTCAGCACAACATTTCATCCACAGACTGATGGTCAGTCGGAGCGTACAATTCAGATATTGGAGGACATGCTCAGAGCATGCGTGATTGACTTTGGAGGTCAGTGGGACCAGTTCTTGCCTTTGGCCGAGTTCGCTTACAATAACAGTTATCAGTCCAGCATCGAGATGGCTCTATTTGAGGCTTTATATGGTCGGCGATGTCGTTCCTCTATCGGGTGGTTTGAGCCTGGTGAGGCTAGGTTATATGGTACGGACCTAGTGAGAGATGCCTTGGAGAAGGTGAAGTTGATTCAGGAGAGGCTTGGCACAACACAGTCCAGACAGAAGAGTTACGCAGATTAGAGGGCACGTGATGTGTCATTTATGGAGGGAGATAAGGTTTTGCTGAAGGTTATGCCGATGAAGGATATTATGAAATTCGGGAAGAAGGGCAAGTTGAGCCCAAGGTTCATAGGTCCTTTCGAGGTATTGAGGCGAGTTGGAGAGGTTGCTTATGAGCTTGCCTTACCTCCCAGCTGATAAGGAGTCCATCCGGTATTCCATGTATCCATGCTCTGAAGATACCACGCTGAATTCTCTCACGTTGTCGATTTCAGTACTATTAAGTTGGATGAGAGATTGGGCTACGAGGGGGAGCCAGTTGCTATTATTGATAGACAAGACCGTCATTTGAGATCTAGGAGAGTTTCTACCATGAAGATCCGGTGGCGGGGCCAACCAGTCGACGAGGAGACTTGGGAGTCCTAGGAGGACATGCGGAGCAGATATCCGCACTTATTCATCACTTCAGGTATGATTCTAGACCCGTTCGAGGAAGAACGTTTGTTTAAGAGGTGGAGAATGTAACGACCCCACCGATCGTTTTGCGTATTCGGACCCCGTTCCCCTAAAAAAGACTTTCCGTAGTGGCTTATCGTGATTTTTGACTTGCAGGGACGGGCAGTTCGGGATTCAGAAGTGTTTAGGATGGTATAGGAACACTTAGTTCCTTAAGGTTGGCTTTTAAGGCCAAGTTTGACTTCGGTCAACATTTTGAGTAAACGACCTCGGAATGGAGTTTCGACGATTCCAGTAGCTTCGTATGGTGATTTTGGACTTGTACGTATGTCCGGAATCGGTTTTGGATGACCCGGGAGCGTTTCGACACCAAATAGCGAAAGTAGAGTTTCCTTAAGTTCATAATTTGGTGTGCGACGTGTTTTTGTGTTATCGAAGTCCGAACAGAATTCCGAGACCGGGAATAGTTCCGTTATATCATTTATGACTTGCTTGCAAACTTTGGTGTCATTCCTAGTAGTATAGGCCGGTTCGGCGCATTGAAACCGAATTGAAGAACTTAGAAAATTTCAAGTTTGATTCTAGGGCTTTTGAGGGGTGATTTTGAGTTTTAACGTTGTTTTGGTTGTTTAGAAGGCTCGATCGAGCCCGTAATATGATTTAGGACTTGTTGGTATAATTACACAGGGGCTCGGGTGGGCCCAGGTGCCTCCCGGACACCAAATAGAGCAAAAAATTAGCAGCTTCAGCTGCTGGTGCATCAGATCTGGTGTGACCGCAGGTGCGGTTGCCCAGGTCGCAGGTGGGAGACCATCCCTGCGGTCAAGGCTTCGCAGGTGCGACCCCCAGGGGAGCTGGTCCAAACCGCAGGTGCAGACCACTTTCCGCAGGCGCGTACCCGCTGGTGCGGGACTTCCTCCGCAGGTGCGGCCCCAGGCCTCCTAGGCCACTTTCGCAGGTGCGACCTTTGGATCGCAGGTGCGAGACCGCGGGTGTGGTCCTCGAGCCGCAGGTGCGAGATCACTGAAGGCAGTGATCTCATTTAATACGGGATTTGGCCATTTTTTTCACCATTCTTCTCCTCCATTAGCGATTTTGAGAGCCTTCAAGAAGGTATTCAGTCTAGCTACTAAGAGATAAGTAATTCCCATTTAAATGTTAGATTAATGCACCAAAACATATGTAGATTAACATATAATTAGTGGAAATCAAAGGGGTTAGAGTGAAAATATAGGGTTGATGAACTTTAGAGAATTTCACCACATTTCTACCATGAAATGATACAAAAACTATATAATAGTGATCCTTAGGCTATGGGTGAGTGTTATCTTCGAAAATTTCCGGAATCCGAGCATGTGGTCCCGGGGATGTATTTCGGGATTACTTCAAGAATATTGAATTTACTAAATAAGTAGGAGAATTTCCATACTTTGAGCATGCATTGACATATTTATATATCATTTGACTACTTTCGAGTACTCGGGTGTAAAGTTTGGAGTTTCGGGCGCGTTCTTGACTCAGGAAGTAGATTCTACGCGAGGTGAGTCTCCTTTACAACCTTGTAAGAGGGAACTGTCCCCATAGGTAAATGTAAATGATTGAATTATCCTTATTTGCGGGGGGGCTATGCACGCGCAAAGTGACGAGAGTCCGTGCGTAGCTACTACTATGTTATGTCGGGTAGAATTTAGGATTTCACAAGCATGACTTTATGTGCCTTACCTGTATCCTTGCATGTGTTCCTAGTGCTTATTATCTTTGATATTGATATGAGGATTTTAGGAAGTTATGTGTAAGTTTAAAGTGCTTAAATCTCTGATTTCAAGTATAATCCATGATGAATTCCTGAAGTTCCTGATGATTCTGTGTATGTCTACGAGCACCCGTGTCGTATGTATGATTTGCGAGTGGGGTAGCCCTATATTTATGTCAACCGCGTCGCATGATCGATTCGTGAGCGGGGTAATGGATGCATCTATGGTCCGTGCCGCAACCCTCGGCAGTGCACATTTATTTTCGCGTCGCTTCGGCCGTACGCTTCGGCATATTATGTGCTATGTATTTAATGAGAGTCTTATTGTTATTATCAAATAAATTGTTCTTTGTGGAAGGGGACTTGGGACTTTTATTGATATTATTATTTGACACTTGAGGGTAGATTTTAGTTCACATACTTGATATTCTATGTCTACTTGATTGCCATGACTGTTAATCCTGTCTAGATTTATTTAATTATACTAGTGCTAATGACCCTAGTGAGTAATACATCTACCTCTCGTCACTACTTCTTCGAGTTTAGACGGGATACTCACTGGTTACATATTTGTTTATATGTACTCATGCTACGCTTCTGTACTCAATTGTACAGGTTCTGAAGCTGTTGCACCTGGTCACTATTCTGGTGTCCGTCATTGAGAGTATTATCTGGACCCGACTACACGCTGAGCTTCTCCTCTTGGCGTTCCTCAGCAGCACTGTGGAGTTTTCTACTATTTTTTGGATACTCCTGTTTAATCTTTTCAGATAGTAGTACTTCTATTTTTGTCTATCTTTGTATATTCCACTAGTTGCTTGTGGACTTGTGACACTAGGCCTTGACACACGTAGTTGACTCGCTAGTATTTTGCTACTCTGTTATGCTGGCAAACAATTTTTGAATTACTTTAAATCATTCTGTCTCACTTCCTCACTTTCATTAAAGGACTTCTTAAATTTAAAACTGGGCAAGTATTTGAACATTTCATTAATTTAAGTAATTTCGTAGCAAACTAGTGTTGGCTTTCTTGATTCCGGTATTGGGCGCCATCACGACCTGAATTGGAAATTTGGGTCGTGACATTCTATGATTGCTAGAAGGGTATATAGAGGTTGCACAGTGATGATTTGTAGTTGTCAAACCTCGGCGAATTTATTTGAAATAGAAATGGTTGATTTCGACGTGATAATGGGAATGGACTGGTTGGACTCATGCTATGCCAATGTTGATTGTCGTACGAAGATGGTTAGGTTTCAATTTCCTGATGAACCCATCATCGAATGGAAAGGGAACATTGCTATGCCAAAAGGTAGTTTATTTGCTATATTAAGGCAAGGAAGATGATCTCAAAAGGGTACATTTATCATCTCGTTCGTGTTAGGGATGTGGAGACGAAGCCGCCTACTCTACAATCAATCCCCATGGTCAATGAATTTCTTGATGTTTTCCCAGATGAACTTTCTGGCCTTCCTCCTAAAAGGGAGATTGAGTTTAGCATTGATGTATTTTCCCGACACTCAACCCATATCTATTCCTCCATACAGGATGGCCCATGCAGAGTTGCGAGAGTTGAAGGCGTAGTTGAAGGACTTGCTGGATGAGGGCTTCATTAGGCCTAGCACTTCACCTAGGGGTGCGCCAATCCTGTTTGTGCGAAAGAAAGACGAGTCGTTATAGATGTTTATCGATATCGACAGTTGAATAAGTTTACTATAAAGAAAAAGTATCCACTTCCAAGGATTGACGACCTGCTTGAACAACTCCAGGGTGCCAATTATTTCTCCAAGATTGACTTACATTCAGGGTATCATCAGGTGAGGGTTAAGGAGAAGGATATTCCAAAGACGGCCTTACTGACAAGATATGGGTACTTTGAGTTCTTGGTGATGTCGTTCGGGCTAACAAATGCCCCAGCAGCTTTTATGGATCTCATGAATACTGTATTCAGGCCCTATCTTGATGTGTTTGTGATCGTATTCATTGATGACATTTTGGTGTATTCTCATTCGGAGGCAGAACATGCTGGCCACTTGTGGATAGTATTACAAATGCTTCAGGATCGTAAGTTATATTGGCATCGTAATAGTATATTATTTTTGAACCCTGATGGGTTTCGACTCTTCCTCAGAGAAAGACGATCAAACAATTCCCAATCATGGTCCTTGCAGATCGGATCATCCATATAATATACAAAAAGAAACTCCAGATATTTGAGATCTTTCTCTTTGAATAAGATCTCAATTTGAGATCCGTATTTCATCTTGGTCGATCAAAGAGTCTTAACAAAGAAAGATTTGTCAACCCTCTTACTGTTAAGAATCTTTACAAATGTGAATTCTGGCTGAACTCAGTAGCATTCCTTGGCCATGTGATATCTGACGAGGGTATTAGTGTCGACACTCAAAAGATCAATGCAGTAAAGAATTGGCCGAGACCTACAACACCATCAGAAGTCCGCAGCTTCCTAGGGCTAGCAGGATATTATAGGCGATTTGTAGAAGGGTTTTCCTCTATATCAGCATCATTGACTAAGTTAACAAAGAAAGCTACTAAGTTCCATTGGTCTGAAGCTTGTGAACGATATTTTCAGGAGTTAAAGAATCGATTGACATATGCGCCAGTGCTCACTCTCCCAGAAGGAATAGAAGGTTATGTGGTATATTATGATGCCTCATGTATAGGTTTGGGGTGCGTATTGATGCAACATGGGAAGGTGATTGCTTATGCGTCAAGACAATTGAAGAAGCATGAAAAGAATTACCCGACCCATGATTTGGAATTTACTGCAGTAATATATGCTTTGAAGATATGGCGGCACTACTTATACGGTGTTCATGTTGACATCTACACAGATCACAAGAGTTTAAAATACATCTTCAAGCAGATGGAGTTGAATTTGAGGCAGCGTAGGTGGCTTGAATTACTGAAAGATTATGATGTCGAGATATTGTACCATCCCGGTAAAGCCAATGTTCTAGCAGACGCTCTTAGTCGCAAGTCAATGGGAAGCTTAGTACGCATTGAGGCAGGTAGACAGGGGTTGACGAAAGAGCTTCATCAGCTAATCAATATGAGAATTATATTGTTAGACTCTAATGACGGAGGGGTTACTGTATAGAATACATCAGAATTATCTTTGGTAACTGAGGTAAAAGCAAGGCAATATGAAGATCCTACCTTAGTACGATTGAGAGAGAGCATTCAACAGTGTAAAATTACGGCTTTTGAGATCGGAGCAGATAGGGCACTAAGATACCAGGACTAGTTATGTGTGCCTAATGTGGTAGGGTTGAGAAAGAAGATTATGATTGAGATTCATCAATCCCGATACCATCCATCCCGGCTCAACAATGATGTATCATGATGTTAAGGAGAATTATTGGTGGGATAACATGAAGAAGTCTATTGCAGAATTTGTAGCCCAGTGTCCTAATTGTCAACAAGTAAAAATCGAACATCAAAAACCCAGCGGATTGCTTCTGAACATAGATATTCCGACATTGAAATGGGAGGTGATTAATATGGACTTCATTGTTGGATTACCTCGCTCTTATCATAAGTTTGACTCCATATGGGTGATAGTTGATCGACTTACAAAATGTGCCCATTTTCTGCATGTTAAGACGACTTACACAGCTGAAGATTATGCAAAGTTGTATATCAAGGAGATTTTTAGGCTTCATGGTGTACCGATATCTATTATATCAGACCGAGGAGCGCAATTTGCGGCTAAATTTTGGAGGTCTTTTCAGAATGGTTTAGGCACACAAGTGAATCTCAGCACTACATTCCATCCAAAGACTAACGGACAGGCTGAACGTACCATTCAGACACTTGAAGATATGCTACGAGCATGTGTTCTAGATTTCAAGGGGAATTGGGATGACCATCTCCCACTCATAGAATTTGCATACAATAATAGCTACCATTCCAGTAGTAAAATGGCCCCGTACTAGGCACTATACGGGAAGAGATGTAGATCACCACTTGGATGGTTCGAAGTCGGTGAATTAGAACTATATGGGCCACATTTGATTCACCAAGCCATTGAGAATGTGAAATTGATACAAGAGCGGCTGAGGACGGCACAAAGTAGGCAAAAGTCTTATTCTGATGTCCGACGTCGTGATATGGAGTTTGAGGTTGGTGATTGGGTTTTCCTGAGGATCTCGCCGATGAAGGGTGTTATGTGTTTTAGGAAGAAGGGTAAGCTGAGTCCGCAGTATATCAGTTCGTACAAAATTCTTCGACGAATTGGACAAGTTGCTTATGAGTTAGAATTGCCATCCGAATTGGAATTTGTCCACCCAGTATTCCATGTATCTATGTTGAGGAAATGTATTGGATACCCTTCTTGGGTCGACCCTACCAAAGATGTACAAGTTACAGAGGATCTTTCATATGAAGAAGTGCCAGTATCTATATTAGATCGACGAGTCCGCAAGCTAAGAACGAAGGATGTAGCTTCCGTCAAAGTACTGTGGAGGAACAAGAACATGGAAGAAATTACATGGGAAGACGAAGAGCAGATGAAGTATAAATACCCTTACTTGTTCCATATTCAAGATAATAAGGATGCCGAGGGGATGCAGGACGCATTAGAAGGTGAAACAACTCTATGAGGTAAGCAATATCTTGAGAGTACTCTTCCTTAATACACAATGGTGATATGCAGATAATGTACATATCCATAATGCTTTGTGTAGCCTTGCAAGGAAATACATTGGGTTTAACTGTTTACAAGTTTGTCTAGTATCCATTTTATAGGGGAAAGCTCGGCCGAAAATTTCCGTTGGAATCCACGATGAGTTAGGCTTCCCATAAACCCCTACATTCGAGGACGAATGTTTCTAAGGGGGGGGGGTGTTACAACCCATATTCACGTACGTTCGTTGATTCCATAAGTTAGTTGACGTAAATCTAAGAAGAGATTATCTTTGAAATGATAAGAAGTTAATCCTATTGATCTTAAATGATACAAGAGTGTATAAGGGTGATTAACAAGTAATAGAAGTTAAACGAATCAAGGATGTTGTAACTCGTATTCTTGGGTAAAGCTAGGGGTGCTTAATATTCTCAAGAGGTCTTATTTTAAGGTATTTAAATCATATAATATCCGTATCATAGTCTTGATGTCAAACGAGTTATGAAACAAAAGTCGACAAGAGTTGTCGCAACTTCGGTTCATAGTTTTACTTAAACTTTAGGTCAAATGTTATTACTCTTTTCTCCCAATATACTTGGGATTACGGGGTGATCTACCTACCAAATCGAAGATCTATGAGTCTAGTTTCTAACGAATTAAACCGTTTATCAATACGACATAGGAGTAGAGAGATATCGGCATTTGTGCGAGACTGCACAAGCTGCTAGGTGACAAGTAGGTGTGTCACCTACTTGGTTAAATGATAGCCCAAAAATAGGCAATTTCGGGTCGGACAAAGAGCCCATTTAATGGGTTATCTCCTGAAATATAACCCTCATTATATATCACCAATAACTAGACCTAAACCCCTGCAAACTTCCTCCCCAAAAATTATCCACAAACCCTAATCGATTTTCTCTCTCTTCCAAGTTCTAATTGGGGGTAAAACCTAGAGTTTGAAGAACCAAGATAAGGGCTGAGTTGTCCAACAAGTAAGGTAATTTTCCTGCTCTATTTCATCCATTTTTCCTTCTGTAAATTCAAGTTAATTCGTTGTATACTTGTAAGAACTCACCGGACAGTGATCGGAAGCCGTGAGTTCGAGTTATTCACTTGTAGCGGACTGTTTTGTGCTGCTGTTGTATGCGTGTTGTACTACTGTTTTGTGGCGTTTTGGAGGAGGAAGGGTGTGGAGAAACACCATATAGATTTAGGGTTGTGGTCTGGTTGTTCGTCGTAACATTTCCGGGTCGTTTGACACGACTACGGTGGTCGTCTTATGTATGAAGTGATTAGGTTGTGTGTGGACTGTTTTGGGAGGATCAATATGATTATTATTGATGTTGTTTGGGATTTTTGGTGATTTTTTTGACTTGTGTGACGTCATATATATAGGGGAGATGATGTCCGTTTCATCGTAAAATAGGTTGTGTTCGATACATAATAGTTATGACGCTTAAAGGATAACGATAGTGTCGTTTCTCTTATTATAGACTAAAGAGTCGTGACAATTGCATAGATTGAGATTGGGGCAGTATATACAAGGTATGTGAGGCTATCCCTTTCCTTCTTTTGCATGACTCCGATTGTACATAATGCAATGAACGAGCTGCCAAAGATATTGTACTCTTAGAAGCTAGCAGTACTTACATTGTTTCC
>ML270430.1:0-47283 GCA_005239495.1 Nicotiana undulata | reverse complement strand
TTTAAAACATCCGCCTCTGTGGGCATCATCATCATCATATCATACCCGGCCGTAATAGGCTCGGTAAAACGTACCTGGCCACGTGGAGCTCGGTAAACCTAACTGATAAGTGGTTGAACAATAGGTGCCATACCCGGCCGACTATAGTGCGGCTCGGTAGAGTAAAATAGATACATGTATATACATACATATATATACACACATATATACACACACACACATACACACACACACACACACAGATATATATATATATATATATATATATATATATATATCTGTGTGTGTGTGTGTGTGTATGTGTGTGTGTGTATATATGTGTGTATATATATGTATGTATATACATGTATCTATTTTACTCTACCGAGCCGCACTATAGTCGGCCGGGTATGGCACCTATTGTTCAACCACTTATCAGTTAGGTTTACCGAGCTCCACGTGGCCAGGTACGTTTTACCGAGCCTATTACGGCCGGGTATGATATGATGATGATGATGCCCACAGAGGCGGATGTTTTAAAGGTTTATGTATATATATGTATGTATCACGCACTTCATGTCAGTAGCCCTCAGAGGTACCCTGATGTTACAGGTTGTATATGCTCTCTCCCCGTTTACATTACTGTTCTTCCTTATGATTTCCTGCCTTACATACTCAGTACTTTATTCATACTGGCATCCTTTTTATTTGTGGACACTGCATGTCGTGCTGCAGGTCCTGATAAACACGTAGACGTAGCTCCCCCACCACAGTAGGCTTTACAGTTAAGCGGTTATAGGCGAGATCCCTTCTCCGGACTTGTTGTAGTCATGGTATGCATTTTTGTCATAGATATTATGGGTATGTCGGGGCCCTATTCCGGCTATGTTGCATTACTTATGCTCCTTTAGAGGCTTATAGACAGGTGTCGGATTATGTATAGTTTGGTATGCCTTGTCGGATGATTTTTGTTGTATAGTCTTTCATGGAAGCATGATAGCTCCTAACTTATATGTAGTTTCTTGACAATCTTGTTATCCCATGTTATGCATGTTCATTCCATTATCTTTTGTTGTTTGGTGTTCATAATCCATATCTACCACTTATATTGATATCGTCGGCCCTTAAAGATAATAAGAAGATTAGATAAAATGTACGAGGGTGCTCGGCAAGTATGGCTCGGGTACTAGTCATGATCCTCTAGTTTGGGTCGTGACATTAAGGCTATTCCTTCTTTCTTTTTGGCATGATCTATATGACACGGACAAAACGAGAAAATGCACAACTTCCATAAATGACTCTATTCATAGAATACTAGAGAGGCTTATGTTCTTGATTCCCCATGTGTCATATTATTTTATCATCTGTTCATGGGTCTCAAAAATACATAAGTTGGTAAAGTTTATTTCATGATGCTAATCAGAGGCATAATAGTCTTATGACGTACCGAGAGATTTCATTAACGTATTTCATATGCATTTCATGCATTTATATATGTACATTGACCCATGACCAATTTGCGTTATATACGCGTATATATATGTATATGGGAGATGGTAAAGGTTATGGCGTTACATACACACTACCACCTGATCAGCTGGTATACGTTGATGATTTTGCCCACAGTGGCCGAGATGATATGATGGGATGCCCTCAGAGGCTTGATGATGTTATGAAACATGTACCTATGCATGACTTGACATTCATACGCGTATGCATGACACTATAAATATTTCATGATTTATAGAGTTATCTAGACTTACATGTTGAGTCATTTACTCTATATTTCTTCCATGTGTGTTATGTACTTATTTATTTGCCTTACATACTCGGTACATTATTTGTACTGACGTCCCTTTTTCCTGGGGACGCTGTGTTTCATGCCCGCATGTCCTGATAGATAGGTCGAGAGTCCACCAAGTAGGCTATCAACTCAACGAAAGATGTTGGTGAGCTCTATTTGCTCCGGAGTTGCTTGTTTGGTCAGGATGATTTAGACGCGTATGTTTGGTATGGCAGGGCCCGGTCCCGACCTTTATGTTAAGTGTGTACTCTTAGAGTCTTGTAGATAGATGTCATTTATACAAATGCTTATATGGCCTTTCCGTCCTATGTTTTGAGTGTACAAATGATCATGTTGGCGTTAGAGGCCCGTATGTTACATGTATAAGTTTTTATGTTAGGTTGGGTCGTTGTATATCAAGTATTACCTTATGTTTATTATGGTTAGCCCATGATAACACGTTTGGCCCATTTTCCAAGGAAAGTACAATAAGAAAGATATGTTATGTTGGTATTCGGTTGAGTAAGGTACCTGGTGCTCTTTGCGGCCCATAGGTTGGGGTCGTGACAGGTAATGAGGTCCTTGTTGTGTGGGCCCGATGTCTTTGGTGTGTGAGTGTGATTATATGAGATCGAGGTTGTTATTGTGCGAGCACGAGGTATTTTCCGTGAAAGTGTGATTGATAATAGCATGAGGTTCTTGTGATTGATAATAGCATGAGGTTCTTTCCTTATGGGCACGAGTAATTGTCGTGCAAGTCTGATTATGAGAGAATGAGGTCTTGGCCATGAGAGTGTGATTGATATTGGAACGGGGTATTTCCCCTGCGAGTGTGCTGATATGTTTCATGAGGTATTTTCTATGCGGGTTCGATGTATTTGCCGCGCGCCTGTGATTATATGTGGCACAATGTTTTTGTCGTGCGAGCATGAGGTCTTTGTTGTGCGAGTGTGATTGATATTGGCACAAGGTCTTTGTTGTGCCAGTGTGGTTGATATTAACATGAGGTCTTTTCCATGCGAGTGTGATTGGTATTGTATCACATGGTAATTTTCGTGCGAGTGATTGAATATGGGCACAAAGTGCTATATGTGTATATTTATAGTTGATGGCTTGTTGTTAAAGTTGCGCCTTTACTTGAATAAAATGTTATCACTGGTTCTCTTGAAATTACTGTTATTGTTTTACTGCTATATTTTATGTTGCCCCTCTTTGATATATTGCACAAGTTATTTGACTTGTAAGTATCACATGACTTGAACCGCGTCACTAATGCACCGAAGTTAGTCTTGATACTTACGGGCTACCAACTATGGTGTGCTCATACTACACTTCTACACGTTGCACGCAAATCTTGGAGCAGAGCTGGTGTGGATGACAAAGGCTATCATTCAATATGTACATGCTTTCTTGATATAGCTACCACTTGTCCTTGGTAGCATTGGATTCGCACTTCTGTTCATACATATTCCAAATAGATGTTGTATTATTTTCGTAACAGCTTTGTAAATCTAAATCTTAGTGAGTCATGACTTGTACTACCAATCCTTAGGATAGTTGTATTGAATTGTGTTGCAATTTTTATTAAACATAAAGTTGATTTTTCTGTTTAGAAGTAACTTATACTGTTTGGATTACCTAGTGGGTTGGGTTAGGTGACATCACGACTTGATGGGGTTTTGGGTCGTGACATGTTCATATCAGAGCTCTAGGTTCATTGTTTCTACGAGTCATGAGCAGTTGTCTAGTAAAGTTTTGTAGATCGGTATGATGACGTCTATACTTATCTTCGAGAGACTACAAGGAACCTAGGAAATTTCCCATCTTTCTTTCTTTATAGGGAGACTTTATTTTATCTTGAACCTTATATCTTCGCTTTCTTTCTATTTAAGCCTATGTGAAGTTGAGAACTAGATATATGATGTGCACTGATGACTTGCGATGTCGCGGATGAGGTGCAAGATGTGTTTTATGTATTATGGAGGTAGGCTAGTCTAGAGGACATGAGGCTAGTGTTGACCGCAACCTAGGCTCGGTAGTTTCAGTTTTGTGAGTATGTGAATTTGGACTTATACGTCCGGTAGTATCCGTAGGAGTGGGATTGATGGCTTAGTGAGTTTGCCGAGCATTGTATGAGTGAGGAATATGCTTAGATTTTTGGATGTGACGAGAAGAATTTGGTTGGGGCACAAAGGGCTATGGATGCTTGATTTCTATGTTGATGTGTTCTATAGTCTCGAGTTATAAGTGTGTTGAGGAATCTTTCCATTTTTCATTTGTGGAATGAAGTGTATTCTTATGTATTGTTGACGGGTTTAGACTTGGAAAGATTAAGTGATTGCATAGTGGTTGTGACCATAATAGGGTCATTAAGAGATGCCAGTTTGAGGCTAACCAGATGGGTTATCTCCTGTGGGATGGTCTAAGGTTGTATTGATCCTTATGATATTTCTGTGAAGAGTTTGATTTCTATCCAGTGGGTTGTATCTGCTAAAATTAGAGTTAGAATCGCTTTTGGAAGTTCACACGACTATCACGAGGATGATCATGCACAAGGCATATTTTTTGTAGTGTTTTGTGACTAGTACTACATGAACATATGAAGGATGCAATTGGATAAAAGTATGACATCATGACAGTTATGAAGGAAGAGTATTGTGGGTTATCGAAAGTTATGTTCTGCGACTTCGAGCCAAGTGGGGGAGTTTACTATCAACGATCAAATTGCACAGTCATGAGTTATATTAGTTTTGTATTGAGGCATACTTCTGGATTAGTTATGATTTGAAGGGAGTGAATTAAATGATGATGCAGGTAAGAAATTATTGGATGCATGATGTTCTATAATTTATGGGCGTATAGAAATCCTTGAACGATTTAGGTTTGATATTCGTTGTGGTTATAAGTGCAAGGAAAAGAAATCCATGGGGTGCTTCTTTTTGGTTATTCATGTGCTGGTGGGGCACTAGTTGTTCGAAGCATATTGTGTATGCATTGGAGATAAGAAAAAGTTGAATGACTCTCTAGAAGGTTTTAATGAGTCTCACACCTCCTTTTTCCCCAGGGGGGATAGGGAGTTTTTTCAATTCAAGTGACATTATCGAAATGAGATTATTTAATTAATCAGAGTCGCCACGCAGGATAATTATTAGGGTGTCCCAAGTTACCGGTTTATTTAAAATCCCAAATCGAGAAAGTTTGACTATATTTTTACAGTCCACGAACACAGAAGACTAGGTAAGGAATCCTGTTAAACCGGGAGAAGGTGTGATGCACTCCCGAGTTTCATGGTTTTAGCACGGTCGCTTAACTATTAAAAATTGGCCCAATTATCTGATTTAATACATATTTTCAACATATGTGCATTTTATTCCTTTTTAAACCGCTTTTAGTATTTATGGAATGAGTTTGAACAAGTCGTGATGTCACACACTTGTTGTTTTTGTACACATTGCGAATCGCGCCACGTGAAACGCACCCGCGATTCACAACATGTTAATTTAATTATTATTTGAAGTTATGGTCGGGTAACATAAAATGCACACCCGAATGAGATTTACGTACCGTGACCATGCTACGGGAACCGTACTCATGACCACGATGATTTATTAATCGCACCTAAAGCAAGCTACGATGTTCATAATTTGATTATTTATTTGCCTAAGTTTAAGATTTATTTGCAAATAGATCAAAAGGGTGTGAAATTAACGTGTGTAAGAATAGAATTTTAACAGGGAAAACTAAAGGATTTGATCCAGAACAAGCTTCCTAGACTTGGCGTAGGGGACAAATTTGCATAACACTAAACTGCCAACTAAATGACCGAATCAAGATAAATATTCACCAAATTTTTATCATAGACATACCAAGATCAAATTTCAGAGGCTAATTATTAAGCATCAATAATTACCAGCGAAATTCCAAACATCAGGGTATGGAAACCATATTAGTGGACTAAAACATGGCATTCAATGGTAGCTAATTAGTTATGAATCTTCATGTCATTATTGGATGAATTTCACAATCCAACAGCTTCTACCATAAGGTAAGGCATAATTGAATGACCCAAATGGTCTCAATGATGTTTTAAGGATCTGCCAGACCAGACCGTCAACACAAACAAATCTAGATAAAATTCAGGCCATCTTCACAAATTCACCAGAATACCAACTAGACTTTCAAGTCTGTCAATAGCCTACACCAACTCGAAAATTTTATGAAAATATTTAACATTACATATTCGACCAAGAACTAGACAAAATAAAACAAAAACTGAAGTTTAAACAAACACTTTTGCATCAATATGAGATCCAACAATTATTTCGAAGCTTCATGTAATACAAACAAATGCTCAGCTACATACATGAGGATAATCAAAATACACAAAGAAAATAAATCTCTGAATATTGAGGACTCAGGAACAACTGGACTAGTGCAATGGAATTCAAAGTGGCTTTTCAACTCTCTTTTTTGTTTTTTTTTTTCTAAATCCAAATTCAACTTTCAGATTATTTTTTCTGTGGAGAATTAGTGAATGCGTAGGTCAGAAATGCAGGGATTAGGATGTATATTTTTTTTGTGTGTGAGGAGTGTAGGGTCTCTTTTATAGAGTGTGAGAGTGCAAGATAAAAGAGGTTCAAGGAATCTGCGAGCATTCCCTTAAAATTAGGAAATTGGCATCTTTCAAAATAAAAAAATATATAACTCTCCAAGTTTTCAGCATCTTTTATCAATAATTTTGGACCGCTGGTGCTTTTCTAGAAACTTCCTAAACTACGACCCAAGAATCCCTATCTTTGTTTTCAATTTAACCCCCTCGAGTTATGTTTATTACAAATACCCACCCTAAAGAATTACACGAATTGTAACCAAAAATGATATGCAAATGTAACGACTAGGCCGGTCGTTTTGAGAGTTAGAATCTCGAACCCCTATTAACTGCTTTCCCATATCTATTTCTACTTTTGATACTTGTCGGGATGATTGGTTTTGACTTTCGGAGTGTTTTGGGATACTTAGTCCCTAAATGAGAGCTAAAGTCATAGAATTTGACCCGTAGTCGGAACAGTGTGAAGACGGTTACAAAATGGAATTCCGTCAATTCTGTTAGCTCCGTTGGGTGATTTTGGGATTAGGGGCATGTCTAGAATGTGTTTTTGGGGTCCATATCTCATTTAGGCTTGAAATGGCGAAAGTCGAAATTTAGGAGTTTTTTTTTACCGGTAGATGAATTTTTGATACCGGGGTCGGAATCCGATTTCGGAAGTTGGAGTGGGTCTGTAGTGTTGACCATGACTTGTGTGCAAAATTTGGGGTCAATCAAACGTTGTTTCGTTAGTTTCAGCATCGGTTGTAGAATTTTGAAGTTTCAAATTCTTAAAGTTTTGATTGGAGGGTGATTCATGATTTTAGCATTGTTTGATGTGACTTGAGGGCTTGACTAAGCTCGTATGGTATTTTAGGATTGGTTGGTATATTTGGTTGAAGTCCCGGGGGCTTCGGGTGTGTTTCGGATGCTCAACGAGCAAATTTTTAGACTTGAAAGATAGCAGATTTTGCCGGTTTTGGTTGTAGACTTTCCTTCATCGCGTTCGTGAGAGTGCTCTTGCGATCGCGTAGAGCATCTGGGAGAGGCATCCTATTTTTTCTTGGCATTCGCGAAGTTATGGCCGCGTTCGCGAGGATATGGGACCATAATCCTACGTGTTCGTAATATGGTCCTCGCATTCGCGTAGAGGAAAGGAAAGATGGAATTTCAAGCAATAAGACTATGCGTTTGGGTTAGTGAAAGTTTGTGCATCGCGTTCGCGATGAAGAACGCACCTTAGCAGATTCAAAGTTCAAAATCGAGGGTTTTTGGTTCATAACTCAAAAATTGATTAAGAGCTCGGTAGAAGGTGAAATTTGGAGTTCAAAGGAATTTTTTGGGTAATGATTCCTAACTCCTTTATGATTAATTTCCCCTAATCTATGCTTAATTTTATCACATAATTTCGGATCTTGGGTGAAATTGGGGAAATTTTGAGAAAGGTTCTTAGCTCAAATTTTGGGGTTTTGATCGAGATTTTGGTATCGGATTTGAATAAATTTGGTACGGTTAGACGCGTGAGCGAATGGGTGTTCGTAATTTGTGATTTTTACCCAATTCCGAGACGTGGTCCTGAGGAAGCTTTTTGGGCATGTTTCCTATTTTCATGCCTTAGCTTCGAATTTATTAGCTAAAAAAGTTACTCGTAGCTATATTTATGTTATGTAATTGATTAGATTAGATTTGGGCTATCCAGAGTTGGATAATCATGGAAAGAGCGTGGTTTCAGATTGATTTGAGTGGTTTGAGGTAAGTGGTTGCTTAATCATGTGTGGGGAAACTTCCCCTTAAGATTTTGGTATTGTTTGATATGTGAGCGTCGTGTACGTAAGGTGACAAGTACGTACACTGGCTATTTGTTGTAAACTTTGTTTTTCACTGAGTCATAACCTGTTTTTCTTCCCTTGTTGGAACTACACTAGCTTATGTAATTATCTTGTTTAGATTAGGAAAGCATGCCTATATGTCTTGACTATCTATTTGAACTTTGTGCAGCATGTTGTAGTGAAACTCTTATTTTTCCTTAGTTGCACTTAACATACAATGTAAATTCGATGTAGATTTGAGATCCCCCGAGCATTGCATATTTACTTTGGGACTACGGATATATTCCAGGCGATTCCCCTGTACTGTATAATTATTTTGGGACTATGGGACGGTATCCCGGGAGATTCCCCTCTTGTATTTCCTTTGTTCTGAGCTGAGGATTTTCTTGACTTTTATTACTGTGGACTTCGTTAATTATTTTACTATAGTATATATTTATATCTCTTACTATTTTAGTTCATTATATTTATACGGCCTCTGACCTGACCTCGTCACTACTCGACCAAGGTTTAGTGCAGAGTGCAGAGTTGGATGTAGTGCATATTTACTTTGGGACTACAGACGTATTCCGGGAGATTCCCAGCACTGCATATTTATTTTGGGACTACGGGCGTATTCTGGGAGATCCTCATGTATGCATATTTACTTTGAGATAACAGACGTATTTCGGGAGATCCCCCGAGCATTGCATATTTACTTTGGGACTACGGATATATTCCAGGCGATTCCCCTGTACTGTATAATTATTTTGGGACTATGGGACGGTATCCCGGGAGATTCCCCTCTTGTATTTCCTTTGTTCTGAGCTGAGGATTTTCTTGACTTTTATTACTGTGGACTTCGTTAATTATTTTACTATAGTATATATTTATATCTCTTACTATTTTAGTTCATTATATTTATACGGCCTCTGACCTGACCTCGTCACTACTCGACCAAGGTTTAGTGCAGAGTGCAGAGTTGGATGTAGTGCATATTTACTTTGGGACTACAGACGTATTCCGGGAGATTCCCAGCACTGCATATTTATTTTGGGACTACGGGCGTATTCTGGGAGATCCTCATGTATGCATATTTACTTTGAGATAACAGACGTATTTCGGGAGATCCCCCGAGCATTGCATATTTACTTTGGGACTACGGATATATTCCAGGCGATTCCCCTGTACTGTATAATTATTTTGGGACTATGGGACGGTATCCCGGGAGATTCCCCTGTTGTATTTCCTTTGTTCTGAGCTGAGGATTTTCTTGACTTTTATTACTATGGACTTCGTTAATTATTTTACTATAGTATATATTTATATCTCTTACTATTTTAGTTCATTATATTTATACGGCCTCTGACCTGACCTCGTCACTACTCGACCAAGGTTTAGCTTGGCACGTACTGGGTACCATTGTGGTGTACTCATACCCTTTTCTGCACATGTGTTTCCATGTGCAGATCTAGGTAGGTGCTATCAGCCTCGGGTCTAGTGATTGGTTTCTACTTGAGGAGACTTCAAGGTACTTCTGCTCGCGCCCGCAGAACTCAGAGTCCCCTTCTTTTTCCCCGTGTAGAAATTTTCCCCTATTTTCTTCAAAAATTACGTATAGAGCAATATAGACTCTTAGAAGCTTGCGACTGGCGACATTCCGGGCTTTGGGAATGATGATCTCGTATATGCTGAGTGGTACTATCCTTTCTTATAAAATTATGTTGTTTGGCTTTTATCTTATGTTTCCTTCCATTTTTCACAATAATAGGCTTACCTAGTCGTAGGGACTAAGTCCCGTCCCGACACCTTTCAGAGGGGTAAAATGGGTTGTGACAGCACAAAACAACCAACCATTTGACAAATTAATTGAACTTATGCAATCACACTAACTAGCATGAAACTGAACTACTAATAATGCCATTAATGATTTAACCTAAACCAATAAACAAGTAATCAACAAACCTAAATGCAAAAACTACAATTAATGCATGAACTAAGCTATTCTAGTAAAACTCAAAACAAGTAAAACAATTTTGATGAAGACTGATTGATAGACAAAAATGAGTATACGATTGGAGGAAGTGCTAGTATACCTGTTAAAATCCAATGGATTGATAGAAATGATCCAGGCGAGCCAAAGAAGTGTAAGGGAATAATTGACGAGCAACTGGCCAACGACGGAGGTTTGGCCGAATTCTGGTGGTCGTAGAATGGACCAAAACTGATGTTAATCTATTTCTCATCATGCGAAATCGATTAACATAGGTTCAAGTTCATTCGACCCAAGACTAGTAAGAAATAGAAGAAAAATAGATTTAAGCTTTTTTGGAAGATTCTTAGATATACTAGGGATAACTTTTGAGCAGATTTAGGGGAAACGGGTAAGGGATTTAGAAAGAGGGAGGGATAGGGATTGTATGATAAATATTTTGGAGTGGTTGGGGTAATTATGGTGGTGGCCACCGGCCGGTGGGGAAGGTGAGTGATTTTAGGAAGGCTATGGTTTGTGGTTAGAGATGAAGGATATAAATGAGTGGGTTTAGGGTTAGAGATGAAGGGGATAAATTAGTGGGTTAGGGGGGTCGGTTCGGACACTTAAAAGGGAAGGTAGGGTTAGTTCCCAGCCCTTAGATCATAATTGATCAACAGATTGGATGATTTTGGGAAATCGGGGTCGTTTGGGTTTGTAGGGGGTGGATCGGATTTCAAAAGGGTCTGGGTTGGGGCGGATTATGGTGTTTTAGGCCACTGAGACCGGCCCAATTCTCATTTTTTTTTTCCTGATTTTAAAAATCCTAATCTAATTATTTAAAAACCTAAATCAAATCTAATTTGTAGAATTGAACTTAATTATCTATTTTTATAATTTAAATAATTAATTAACTTAAAGCGTATGAATGGAAATTACTAATTTTCAACCAAAAGCTAAAATGTAAAAATGACCCATATTTTTTGTGATTTTTGTTTAATAATGAAATTAACTCATGTAATTAAATCCTTAATGAAATTATACCTAAGATGCTATGCAATGAATATTTTAGACATTTTTGGTCTTTTTCATAATTTTAAATATGCAACTAAATGCAAACAAAAATTAACAAGAAATTCCTAAAAATTCTATAAGAATTAAAACAATTAGACCTTTTTGTGGATTTTGTAGGAATATTTTTAGTCGGGCAAAATCACGTGTTCATAACTTCCCCTCTTGCTTACGAGGTTTCCTACATATCCTTGGCTATAAATGAATCAGGTCGGTGTAGTTCTGGAAGATTTGGTAGCTGGGACTACCGAGAAGATGTGATTTCACTGCTATTGCTGTTGTTACTACTTGTTGTACTCCTTTATTACACCAAAATCAAAATGAAAAGAAACTAAGCAAGTCTATCAGCTGTGAGTTACAAGATTCTTATCTATAGGTCTTCAGAAACTTGATCTTGAATCTTCTACAGTTCTATTGTGCATCTCGAATTGTCGAGTCGCATTCTTTAGGCGATCTTCTATTACCTCTAACTTGAACTTGAGATAAATTCTCTCATTCTCCTGGTGGGCGCCTGCCAATGACATGAAC
This sequence comes from Nicotiana undulata, assembly GCA_005239495.1. NCBI lineage: Eukaryota > Viridiplantae > Streptophyta > Magnoliopsida > Solanales > Solanaceae > Nicotiana > Nicotiana undulata. The sequence goes on along the minus strand of ML270430.1, from coordinate 35,557 downwards.
TTGAGAGAAATTCCCTCATTCTCCAGATGGGCGCCTGCCAATGACTTGTACTCGAAATAAATTCCCGCATTCTCCAGGTGGCGTCTTCTAATGACTTGAACTCGAAATAGATTCCCTCATTCTCCAGGTGGGCGCCTGCCAATGACTTGTACTCGTTTCCTCATTCTCCAGGTGGGCGCCTACTTATGACTTGTACTCGAAATAAATTCCCTTATTCTCCAGGTGGGCGCCAGCCAATGACTTGAACTTGAAATAATTCCACCATTATCTAGGTGGGCGTCTGCCAATGACTTGAACTTGAAATAAATTCCCTCATTCTCCAGGTGGGCGCCTACCAATGACTTGAACTTGAAATAAATTCCCCCATTCTCCAGGTGGACGCCTGTCAATTACTTGAACTTTAAATGAATTCCCTCGTTGTCTAGGTGGGAGCCTGCCAGTAACTTAATACTTGAAATGTATTCCCTCGTTCTCCAGATGGGCGCCTGCGAACACAAAAACATAGACCAAATAGAGAAACATTTCTTGCCCAGTTTGTACGAGGAACATTCATGAGTGTTAGTTGAATCCCTTTATCCACGAGGGTCCTGAAACTTTAAAACTCGATATCATTATCCAGGATGGTCCTTAAAACATTCATTATTCAGGAGGTGTTGTGAACTTAAAACTAAATCCCATTATCCAGGAGGGTCCTGAAAACTTAAAACTAAACTCACTTGGAATATGCTTTCCTCATGGAGGATTCTTGCAGAGCAAACAAAATTTCTTGCTCCTGTTTCAAACAAAGAAAATATCGTCAGTTTGAAAATCTGGTGATTAGTTTGTGGCATCCTTGCTAAAAGTTCCTTTTTTTGCCACTACCACGCTTCATTCTGATTAGCTGCTTCAGGCTAACAAAGAATTGTTTGACCTTCTGATCGAACTTCGACCACAAAACCTATGAATCCAAATCCCTTACACTCAACTTGTCGTATGGAATTATTATTCTGACAATTGTTGAACCTATGCATTTCCTCAAAATTCACGAATCACTTGACCACCTGAACTTCAATTACTACCACATTGCTCATTCTGAATCATACCACTTGTGATGTGCTTGGACTAATTTTTCTTGGTGCAATTAAAAAGCTAGTAATAGGTTCTGAAGTCCTTTCTGTCTTGTTTAACAAAGACTAATTTGACAGAGGCTTAGAAAATTAGACCCAAAAGAAACGAAGAGAAGTGACTTCGTGAATTAGGAGTAAAGAGGATTTTTTTTAACAAAGATGAATATTTGAGAAGAATGTAAAAGAGACGTATCAGAGTCAAGTAGTTGGATTCAATGATCATGACATGCATTTCGGATTGATCAGCTTAATCCATCCAACTAATCATATTTCATCTCATACCACGTCTGCATACTTCAAAAAATGGTATTTCCATAATCCAATTCCTCTGTGAAGTCACAAACCTCATTCGGTTCGTAGTGTCCCGAAGGGTTTTCACCAGAAACCCTCTCTCATTTGTTCATCTCTCAGCTCACCGTCGCCTTACGGTGCCCCCGAGGGTTTTCACCAATAAAACTTTCTTATTTTAAATTTCCCTCAGCTCACCATCGGCTTATGGTGCCCCTGGGAGTTTTCACCAGTAAGACTCTCTCATTTTATTCTTTCTTTCCTTGTGCCCATGAGCAAAATGATACCCATGATACCTCTATCTTACTTGACATGTCACCTTCAAAAATTGATCGGAAAGTCTTTCTTTGGACCGTAATGTAGGCTCTTGGACAAGGTTAGAAAGAAATGGCGTATGAAGGCTCAAAAAAACTTAAGATGAAAGGGTTCAAAATTACAACTCTTGAAATATTTTGCAAAATCACAACTTCTGCCCTAGTTTCATTGAGTCTTGGAATTTTGGATTATTATCTTGATGGGACCGAACTTCAGAGTAAGGTTGCCTACGTATCCTTAAAAGGAATCTTGTCGATCGTAGTTCAACATAAATGTTGTTTTGTTTTTGTTACTTTTTTTTATTTTTCTTTTCTTCTTCCTTTTTTTCCTTTCATTTTTTTTCTTTTTCTTGTTTTTAATTATTTTTATAAATTTTCCAAATCTACCTCTGATTCCAAAAGAAGGGTATGAAAGAAGGTAGATAAGACTCAAAAGGGTAACAAAGGATAAAAGTGTTTGGGTAGTATAACAAAATTCCTTCGTCATTCCAATCATTGAAACATGCCCAATACAAATAACGCAATTGAAGACAAACAAAGAAATCATACATAGTATCTTTTGACGACATCAAAATTGATAGCCATATCTACACATTTGCTTTATATATCTATTAGATACAAAGCCCCATTGGGCAACACTCTTGTCACAATAAACTACCACTTCCAGTTTGGGGTGAACTTGCCTTTAGCATCAACCTGATGTGGAAAGATGCGTTTTAATACTAGCTAGCCCATTTCAAATTTCCGGGGAAGCACTTCTTGTTGTATTCTCTTGCCATTCTCTTATTATATAATTGACCATGACATACTGCTGCTAATTATTTCTCATCAATCAGACTCAACTTCTCCAGTCGGGATTTAACCCACTCATCATCATCAATTCAGCTTCCGCAACAATCCGAAGGGACGTAATCTCAACCTCCGCAGGTATGACTGCCTCAATTACATATGTCGGCAATTAAGGAGTTGCACCTACTGAAGTGCGAACAGTAGTGTGATAATCCAATAAAGCAAAAAAACAACTTTTCATGCCATTTCCTAGAACCTCTCACCATCTTACGAAGTATCTTCTTTATGTTCTTGTTAGCCGCCTCAACTACTCAATTTGCCTTGGGGCGATATGGAGTGGAGTTTTTATGCATAATATTTTGCTATTGGCATACCTCTTTAATCAAATGACTTTGAGATTAGCAGCATTGTCTGTGACAATCACCTTGGAAATTCTGAATCGGCAAATGATATTTTAATGAACATAATCTACCACCACCTTCTTAGTCACGGACTTGAAGGTTACAACTTCGACCCACTTGGTGAATAATTAATGGCCACCAGAATAAACCTATGACCGTTTGATGTTGTAGGCTCAATTGGTCAAATAACATCCATGCCCCAAGTAACAAAGGGCAAAGGTGCATACATTGTCTGCAACTCAGATGAAGGAGAATGAATCAAATCACTGTGTACCTGGCATTGATGACACTTGCGAACAAAGCTGATGCAATCTCATTCCATGGTTAGCCAATAATAACCTGCTCGAAGAATATTCTTTGCCAAGATATACCCACTCATATGCGGCCCGCAAACTCCGGAATGTACTTCGGCCATGATAGTCGAAGCGTGTTTAGCATCTATGCACATTAGTAGTCCTAGATCTGGAGTCCTTTTGTACAAGATTCCTCTATTCAAGAAATATCCACTAGTAAGATCTCGAATGATTCTCTTTTGATCACTTGTGGCATGTACCGGATATACCCCTGACTTGATGTATTCCTTAATATCATGGAACCAAGGTTTACCATTAATTTCCTCTTCAACCACATTACAATAAGGATGCTGATCACGAACTTGGGTCTGCACGGGATCGACGTAAGACTTATCCGGATGGTGTAACATTGACGCCAAAGTAGCCAAGGCGTCGGCAATCTCATTATAAATACTGGGAATATGCCTGAATTCTACCGACCTGAATCATTGACAAAGATCATGCAAACACTGTCGGTATAGTATGAGCTTCAAATCTCGGGTCTCCCATTCTCCCCGAATCTGGTGAACCAGCAAATCCGAGTCTCCCAAAACCAGTATCTCTTGGACTCCTATATCACATCTAACCTCAAACCTATAATGCATGCTTAGTACTCGGCCATGTTGTTAGTGCAATAAAATCGAAGTTGGGTCGTCACAAAGTAGTGACGCCCTGTTTCAAAAATTAGTACAACTCCTATTCTGACACCTTTGATGTTGGAAGCTCCATCAAAGAAGAGTCTCCAACATGGATTTTCATAAAGATCGACCTCGTCAATGTGCATTACTTCTTCATTAGAAAAATAAGTCTTCATTGGCTCATACTCTTCATCCACCAGATTCTCAGCCAAGTGATCGGCCAAGGCTTGGGCTTTCATCGCGGTCCGAGTCACATAGATGATGTCAAACTCTGTGAGTAAAATCAGCCACTTTTCGAGTCTTCCTATGGGCATAGGCTATGAAATATATACTTTAGAGGATACATGCGATAAATGAGGTAAGTAGTGTAGGACGTCAGATAATGCTTCAACTTTTGTGCTACCCACTTTAGGGCGCGACATGTCCTTTCAAGAAGAGTATACTTAACCTCATAAGGAGTGAACTTCTTGCTTAGATAATAAATGGATAGCTCTTTCTTGCCCGTGATGTCGTGTTGACCCAGTACACAACCAAAAGAATTATCCAGGACAGTCATATAGAGAATTAAAGGTCTCCCAAGCTCCGGCATGACCAACATAGGTGCGTTTGACAGGTACCTCTTGATCTTATCAAATGCTTCCTGACACTCGTCAGTCCACTAAATCGCAAAATGCTTCTTCAGTAACCTAGATATGGGCTCACAAGTCGTTGTGAGTTGAGCAATAAACCTATTGATGTAGTTTAACCTTCCGAGCAGGCTCATGACCTCAGTTTTATTCTTTGGCGGTGGTAATTCTTGGATGACTTTGATCTTTGATGGATCCAACTTAATACCATGTCGACTGACTATGAATACCAATAATTTCCCCGACGGGATACCAAACGCACTTTTCGCCGGATTGAGCTTGAGGTTGTACCTGCGGAGCCTTTGGAAAATCTTTCTCAAATACCCTACATGGTCGGTCTGTTTCTTTGACTTTATGATCACGTCATCTACATAAAACTCAATCCCCTTGTGTATCATGTCATGGAGTATGGTAGTCATCACTCTCATGTAAGTTGCCACAGCATTCTTCAAAACAAATGGCATTACCCGGTAGTAATATGTCTCCCATTGCGTGATGAATGTTGTCTTTTCTGCATCTTCCTCGTTCATCGGGATCTGGTGATATCCCATGTAGCAATCCACAAAAGACCCGGTCTCATACTTGGAACAATTATTAATCATAATGTGGATGTTCGGCAATGGAAAGTTAACCTTTGGACTTGCCTTGTTGAGATCACGATAATCAACAGATACCTTGGTCTTACCATCCATTTTTGATACTGAAACAACATTAGCTAACCCAGTAGGATATCGAGTGACCCGAATGACCTTTGCATCAAGCTGCTTTATGGTTTCTTCTTTGATCTTCACACTCATGTCAGTCTTGAACATCCTTAACTTTTGCTTGACAGGAGGGAATGCATGATTAGTTAGTGATTTATGAACTACCAAATCAGTTCTCAAACCCAGCATATCGTCATACGACCATGCAAAGACATCTTTATATTCAAACCGTGCTTTGATTATTTCTTCCTTGATTTGCGATTACAGATGCACTCTTATCTTGGTTTCCCTGATATTATCTTGATCTCCTAAATTGATTGCTTCAGTTTTATTCAAATTAGGCTTGGGTTTTTCTTCAAAGTGATTTAGTTCTCTACTGATTTCCTCAAATGCGACTTCTTCATCATATTCTGTTTCGGCATCACACTCTACTTCTTGGATTATTATTTCAGAATTAGATTGGCTTTTAAGACTCGGCTGAAATTCCTCATGCATGTCATGTCATTGAAACCAACATAAAAAGAATTGCACAAAATGAAATTCTATCAGGAATAATGGAAAAACATGAAATTGTATTTCATTGATCATAAAAGGATAGAAGGGTTTGTACATCAAAACAAGCAAAACAATACCTAGATTACAACCCTGGAATAACCCAAATAACAGAAAGGAAAACAAAGCAAACTAATAAAACTCCTTCCGAGTGGGGAGAGGAGTAGCTTTCCAATTGCTAAGCTTCACATTTGGCCCAACAAGCTGCACATCGGCGTTACTGGAACCTTCCTCGATTTATACCTTATTAACCTCATCAAATAGACTCTGGAACCTCTTGATCAGCTCTTCATCAAAGTCAACCAGAGGTTTTAGGACCGATGATATTGGATGTTTCGCGACCCCTAGCTTGACAAAAGACTTGGAGATGTGTGGAATAGGCTTAGGAAGTGACCATACCTTCATTTCAACTTTTTAGCCCTATTCACGTCTTTCCTTGTGGGCGTGAATCCTAGACCAAACGTACCAAAACTTTCACGCGGACAAGATGGATTAACAATACCATGTAGAGATGAACCCAAACATTTGCCTGTCACAAAACCATTCTTCAACATTTCATTTGCTACCATGACGGACGCGGAGGGTAGCTTCGGACCCGGAATGCTTTCTCCCTCAAGAATCTTCTCAACATATATTGTTTCAATAGTTTGGTAGCCCAAGGCCCTTTATCATCTTCTGCATCAATAAATGGAACAATTGTTTCATTGTAAGTAAATAAGTTCTCATCACCGTGCACAACTATTTCCTGCCTGTCCGATTCGAACTTTACCATTTGATGCAGAGAAGAGGAGACTGCCTTAGCAGCATGTATCCAGGGCCTTCCCAACAACAAATTGTAAAAGACGACCACATCTAGCATGTGGAACTCCATAGTGAACACAATTGGCCCTATTTACAATTCAAGCATTATATCATCAACAAAATCTTTCCCTCCTCTATCAATGCCTCGAACACATACACTGTTCATGTGTATCCTTTCAGTGCCGATCTTCATCTTTTACAAAGTGGACAGAGGGTAAATATTTTCACTAGAGCCATTATCAACCAGTATCATTCAGAATACAGAATCCTCGCACTTCACTGTGAGATAAAGAGCTCGGTTGTATTTTTTACCCTCTTTAGGAAGTTCATCATCCGAGAAAGTGATCTTGTTTGCTTCGAAGATGTTGTTAGCAGTCTTTTTTAAGTGGTTCACTGTGATCTTATCAGGAACATGCGCCTTATTCAAAATTTTCATCAAGGCTTTGCAATGTTCATCTGAATGTATCAGCAAAGACAAAAGAGAGATCTAAGATGGTGTTTTCCTTAACTGCTCCACAGTTGAATAGTCTTGCACTTTCATCTTTTTCAGAAACTCTTCTGCCTCTTCTTCGCTGACTAGCTTCATTACTAGGATTTAGCTATCCTTGAATGGCTTGGCTTTCCTTAATTCCTCCGTGGTAAAACATCTCCCCGAATGAGTCAGTCCTCTAGTTTCATTGATTTCTTCCTCTACTTCTTTCCCTTTATAGGTCACTATCACCTATTTGTAATTCAACGGGATAGTCTTTATGTCGACCATTGGCAACTGGGTCACTAGCTTAATAACAACAGGCGTAATACGAGCCCCTTCCACGATATGATATTGCTTAGAATCCCTGGTACGACCACTTTTGGATTTTCCTGTCTTGGTAAAACATCATCCGGAGGCCCTTTAACAACCAATACATGTGGCTTCATATGGAGCGTGCTTTGCTTCTCCGTTACCCTTTCAACTGTCAAGGTAATTGCTCTTGTAGAAGCTGGAGCCTCAAGTAAAGTACTTTCGCTAGAACGAATCATCATGACGGACTTGGAAGAATTCTCGGGCTCCCCATCCATATAAAGTATGTCAATCATGTGTGTCTTTACATGGGCTGGCAAAGGATTTTGGTTGATGTTTGGCGCCTCCAGGCTTTGGACCACACTTTTATTTGTATCAATCCCTTGTATCGCCCTCTTCAAATGCCAACACTTCTATGTGTCGTGATGGGGAATTAGAACAATATGTGCATCTAAGGAAATAATCAGGGTTCCTTGGAGGTGGATTTGGTATCTTTGACTCAATCAGCCTTAAGACGTCCAACTGCTTCAACCTTTGAAACAAATTGGTATAAGACTCTCCAAGAGGAGTGAAGGTTTCGTTCCGCTGCTGCCTCTCTTTTCTATAATATGGCCTTGGTCGAAATCTTGGCCAAGTAGGGTTTCAGTATGGTTGTGGGGTGGGATAAGGACTCTGTGGAGTTGAAGCACGCCATTGCGGGTAAGGAGGAGGTTGAGCATATGACTCTACATGGTGAATACGGTATTGGGGTGGTCTGATTGAATATTGAGGGTATTTTGGTGAGAAATAGTGTTGGGATGGATTATATAGAGCTTGGGTGTAATCTTGGGGTTGGGGTTGAGGTTGGGTGTACTGGTGAGGCGAACCCCTCGGGCCATTCCATGATCCTGATACAATCATAGCGACATCATCTTTCTTCTTTTTGCCTAACAAGCCATCGTTGCTTCCTTGGATCGCCTGTGTGGTTGCTTTTATGGTGGAGTAGCTCATGATCTTGCTTGACTTGAGTCCTTCTTCCACCATTCCTCCCATATTTACCACCTTATTGAAGGACTTACCTATGTCAAGATCAAATGGCCAAAGTAAGTAGGCTCCAAGGCTTGAAGAGAGTACTCAACCATTTAATCTTCTTCCATTGGAGGGTTGACCCGTGCAGCCTGCTCTCTCCATATGAAACCATATTCCATAAAGGAATCACTAGGAGTTTTCTCTATCTTGGAGGATAGGAGATCTGGGACAATGTCTAAGTTATACTGAAAATGCTGAGCAAAGGCCTCAGCTAAGTCATACCATGTGTACCACATGCTAGTGTCTTGGCGGGTATACCATTCCAACGCCACCCACTTAGGCTTTGACTAAAATATGCAATCAATAATTCACCTTCCCCACCAGTGCCCCTCATTTTGTTGCAAAAACCTGTCAAATAGGCCACAGGATCTCCATGCACATCGTACAAGTCAAGTAGACAGTTGGACGTCAGGGAACAAGTACAAGTCCTTGTAAGCCACACTCACTTGGCTTCTTATGCCTGGCATATTCCTCAATGTTTTCTCCAGACTCTTCACTTTCCTAAATATTTCTTCTTGCTCCATGTTCTTGGTTAGTTCCTCGACTTCAACATGTGGCTTAAAGTCAGGGGTGTAGGAGTAAGGATCCGGTACTATGAAGGTTGGTTTCGGAGCATAGTATTAGGTATCTAGAGCTTGGAATGCGGGCTAACCAGAAGATCGGTTGAGGTTAGCTTGTGGATGGGGCACAAAAATAGGAGCAGATGCCAGAGCACGGTATGAAGTTTTTTTGGCTGATGGACCATGAAATATTTAGGACGAGGTGTCGGGGTAGTTGTGGTAAGAGGTAAAGCTTGGTGCGTGTTGAGGGGAAAGATCAACGGTACTAGGCATCTGGGATTGGGATAGTGGCGGGATGGAGGCAAGGTTTTTTGTATAGTATGTAGGGAATGGAGGTGGAGTATGTTCCTTGATCTACGCCTAGTACATTTCTTCCATTTGATGCTTCAACCTTTGGACCTCCTCTTTCAGTCCAGATTCTGATTCTACAATCTCCATCGGTGGGTCAACAACTCCTGTGTTCGTTTCCTTGCTGGTCATGTATTCCTTGCGCTTTGACTTGGTGTTGTAGGGGTGACTTTCTAGGATGCCAACAAAATAACCCCCTAAACAAAACCTGTCTGATTTATGCACGCACAACAACTTTGTCAATTTTGAAGCATTTTAATGATAGAGAATCACACATTGGGGACACCATGCACCTGAACATTAAACGTTTCTAAATGTTTTTGCAACGACTGTGTGATTCATCCCGACTTTGCTATCTCTTTTCTCAAATTTCAAATCCTGATTTCTTTTCCCTTCTCTTTTTGCCGTTTTATTTTAATTCTCACTCTTTTCTTTCTTCTCTTTTTTATACTCACTTTCTTTTTCTCTTTTTTTTTTTAATTTTTATGGCTATGGAGATTGCCTACGTATCATGACGACGCATTAATCAGATTATTATGTAGTTCAGGAAATAAATGCAGAATAAAAGAAAAGAAAATTTTTGGGTTTTTAATATTTCATTAATAAAGACATCTTTTTTTGAGTTTTCTATTACAAGGACTCGAAAATAATGATGACTACAAAAGAAAGCATACAGACTCAAAATAAAACAACAAACATCCATGACAAAGACGAACAAAACTCGAGAAAATGTAACATACAGACTCAAAAATCGAAAAATCAAAAATACATAACAGCTTCCACTGGTACTCCGGGGGGCATGCAGGACATCATCCGGTCTCTACGTGGGCCTACGTGCAATATCTTCTTGAAGGTGGTCTAGGTCAACTATCACCTAGCGAACGAATGTCATCACAAAAGCAAAAAACATAGACCTAGTCATGTCCTTACATCCATGGCATTTCATTACAACATAATACGCTATCTCTTTAATTCTCATTTTGATGACACCTTTTTCTTGAAGGAAACATCCAATTTACTAGGCCCGAAATTCCAACACCTGTGTATCTGTGTTGTTTTAGTCTTGCAACTGTTGCATACTTTCTTGTAGTCGATAAATCAATGTGTAGCAATGCTCTCTTTCTGCCTTGAAATCCTTTGTTTGCTTGACCATTTCATTCTCAAGGGCGACCAGTTTTTTCTTTAAAAATTGCTAGTTCTTTGTCGTATTTCTGCTTCAACTGGTGGGCTAATCTGGCATGTTCTTCCGCACCTTTGGCCAACTTTGCTTTAGCATTTAGCAAGTCTCTTTCGTCCTTTGTCAAGTTAGTTTCATAGCATACACCTTCATCCTTAAGTTGCTGATGAGTTTTTCATCTCTCTCGCTCCTCACGGGTGTTTTAACGGCTATCCTCATGTCCCAGAGTTTGGCTCGGAGTGCCTCATTTTCCCGAAAAAATCTCTTTGTTTCTCCTTCATCATCAGCAACCTGCAAACTACTATCAAGTTTGATTTTTCTGATTTGTTCTTCTAGTTTGTTTATGGTGGCCCGATATTCCTTTTCTTTGGCAAACTAAGCCCATTGTTCTTGCGCTCCGCCAGTGAATTGTCGGAAATGGGTCCTTTAAATAGGTCGTTCCGGCTCTTGATCACCCCGAGCTATCTTGCCATACCATGCTGTGTAATTGGACTCAGTTTCTCCAGAAGAAAAATCCTGCACCCGAGTATGGGGCTCTAAGAACCTACATTGGTTCTAAATCTGGTGAACCCTTTCTTCTGGTACATAGCTTTTGGTCCTAGCTCAATGAAATGTGCACTCAAATATTAATCGTGAGGAATTGTTTGATATCTTCCTAATTGGCGGAGGACCCGGTGCGGAGCATATGGCTATCAATAGGAAAAAACACACTTCGACGGACATGTAGAGACTTCGTCAACCGGGAGCCAGCTAAAAGTTCATTAAATTTGCCTTGCAGTTAAAGAAACCCACATATGCGATTACTCATAGCCGTTCACCTTGCATGGGACCAATTGCGGTCGCATAAGTCAGAGGAGCTAATGCTTCGCGATGCCATGGGATGTGTCATGATCACGTAGCGTAAAAGTTGTGAGGCACGAAGTTTTTCTTCGCGATCACGATTAATGAAATCACTGGGAAGAAGTTAAAGTTAAAAAATGAGGGTTTAAGTCATATTTCATAATTTGGACTTGAGAGCTCGGGATTAGGCGATTCTTGGAGGGATTTTCACGTGTGTGTTTGAGGTAAGTTATTCTTGCTTAGTTTTGATTAATTCATTTTAATCTATGCTTAATTTTATCATTTAATTTCGAATTTGGGGTGAAAATTTGGGGAAAAATTGAAAAAGTTCCTAGGTCGAGTTTTTGGGATTTGATTGAGAATTTGGTCTCGGATTTGAGTAAATTTGTTTGGTTAGACTCGTGATTGAATGGGTGTTCGAAATTTGTGATTTTTACCCGATTCCGATACGTGGGCCCGAGGGACTTTTTGGGGCAATTTTCCTAATTTCACGTTTTAGCTTCGAATTGATTAGTTGAATTAGTTACTTACAGTTATATTTAGATTATGCAATTGATTTGAATAGATTTGAGCCATTTGGAGTCGGGTACTCGTGGTAAGAACGTGATTTCAAGTTGAATTGAGCGGTTAAGGTAAGTGGCTTGCCTAACCTTGTGTTGGGTACTTCCCCTTCAGATATTTGATATTAATTTTTGTGTGGGCGCCGAGTACATGAGGTGACGAGTACGTACACAGGACATTATTCCAAAATTCCCATTTTTTCTTCATAAATTGTTCTTCTCCTATTAAATTGTTTTAATATGTTAACTTGTTTAACTTAGATTAGAAAAGCATGCTTAATTGTTTAATATGCAATTGCCTATCTGAAACTCCGTGCACCATGCTTAGTTAGCTTACTACACTTTCCCTATTTGTGCTTCGATGAACTGTATACAAGTATTTTATTACGCATCGCATATTTAAATTGGGACTACGTACGTATTCCGGGAGATCCCCATGTACTGCATATTTTAATTGGGACTTGGGATGTATTACGGGAGATCCCCCAGCACTGCATATTTATTTTGGGACTACGAACGTATTCTAGGAGATCCCCCTGTACAACATAATCATCTGGAACTACGGGACGATATCCCTGGAGATTCCACCTTGTGTTACCTTGTTCTGAGCCGAGGGTTCTCTTTACTGTTAAGTTTTCAAATATTCTTTGTAACTGTTTACTATAGAAATTACTTATCCTTCGTACTGTTCTAAATTGATTTTATTTAATCCAGTAGAGCCTTAACCTGACCTCGTCACTACTTGTCCGTGGTTAGGCCTGACACTTACTAGGTACCAAATGTGGTGTACTCTTGCCCTTTCATGCACATGTTTTTGTGTGCAAATCCAGGTACAAGCTATCAGCCTCGTTGATAGTGTTGCTGCTGATTCTAGGACACCGCAAGGTATTTCCGCTGCATCCGCAGAATCCTCTGAGTCCCCTTCTATTCTATCGTTTAGAGTTTTTCCTATGTACATTCCAGACTTGTTTAGATCTACAGAAGTTGTTAGAAGCTTGTGATTATTTGTGACATTCTGGATCATTGGGAAAGTATTTTTGTATGAGCCGAGCGGCACATATGTTATTTAGATCATTGCTCTTATTTTCTTTATTTCTTGTGTTTTATTTAAGTTGTCCCTTACCTAGTCGTAGAGGCTAGGTGCCGTCATGATACCTTTCAGAGGGTAAATCAGGTCGTGACAAGGTTGTATTAGAGTTATAGGTTCATAGGAGTCACAAGTCACAGGCCTGTTTAGTAGAGTCTCGTGGATTGGTGCGGAGATGTCCGTATATATCTTCGGGAGGCTATGTAACTGTTAAGAACAATCATATTCCTTTGATTTCCTTTTCGTGCGAGTTAGTGACTTCAAGAATTTTAAAACTCTATTCTATTATTTCTTACAGATGGTGAGGACTCGTATCGGGAAGACCCATGATCAGGCACCCGAGCCCCCAATCAGAGCCTCCATAGGAAGAGACCGGGGTAGAGGACGAGCACATGGTACACCCCGAGCACCTAAGAGAGCAGCGACAGAGGAGCCCACATCAGCTCCAGTTGGAGGGCCAACACAGGATGTTCCTATTGCTATTCCAGCCCTGCAGGAAACTTTGGCTCAGTTTATGAGCATGTTTAGAACTCTAACTCAGGCTGGGCTACTTCCGATAGCCCCAGCCACATCACATGCCGGGGGAGGGGCACATACTCCTATACCCCCAGTGTTTCCGACTCAGTATGAGGTCAGAGTAGCCGCTTCTGAGATAGAGCAGCTCAGACTTGAGAGGTACAAGAAGTACAACCCACCTATTTTCAGCGGACTGGCTTCAGATGACGCTTTAGGTTTTCTTGAAGAGTGTCATCATATTCTCCACACTATGGGTATTGTGGAGATGAGTGGGGTTTCTTTCACCACTTTCCAGCTAAGGGGATCGGCATATCAGTGGTGGCGTGCCTTTGAGCTGAGTAGTCCGAACGAGGCAACTTCACTTACTTGGACTCAGTTTTCAGAGATGTTTCTTCGAGAGTATGTACCTTAGAGCCTCAGGAATGCTTGGCACGCAGAGTTTGAGCAGCTGCGCTAGGGTGCTATGAATATTTCGAAGTATGCAGTCTGTTTCAATGAGTTACTTGTAATGCACCAATTTCAGAGAGAGTGTTCGTCGCTTCATTAAGGGACTCCACCCCAGTATTCAGACTAGTATAGTTAGAGAGTATTTCCAGGAGGGTAGAGGGCATGTTTGCTCAGGATAGAGAGAAGAGATAGAGGCCAAGAGGTCTCGAGAGACTGGTCATTATTCGGGAGCTCGTCCTCCAGCAACACTCTATGGTGGGGGTTTTGTAGGCCGCCCTATTCATTCAGCTCTCCCAGCAGCCAGCGATATTGTAGCTCTTCCAGGACCCCAGGAGACCTATTATGCACCACTAGTATCTAGTATGCCTCCAACTCGAGGTGCTATTACTGGCCAGTCTAGCTGGCCAGTTTCGAGTCAGTCTCAGCCACGATGTCCTCCGAGTGGTTATTTTGAGTGTGGTGACACTCATCACATGGTTAAAGATTTCCCAAGAGCTAGAAGGGGTGCATCTCCATAGGATTATGATCCTACACGTTCTCCACCGGGTCCTCCGGTTATTCTTCCAGCCCCAGCTGATGCGCTACCTTCTTTGATAGCTCCAGGTGGAGGTCGGGGAGGTCGAGGTCTCCCTAGAGGGGAGGCCAGGCCAGGTACTATGCCCTTCCAGCCCGTTCAGAGGCTGTCGCTTCAGATTCAGTTATCACAGGTATCCTCTTTGTGTGTCATAGGGATGCATCTGTATTATTTTACCAAGGATCTACGTATTCATATGTGTCTTCTTATTTTGCTTCACATTTTGGGATATCTCGGGATTCTTTGAGTTCCCTATTTATGTATCTACTTTTGTGGGAGATTCTCTCGTTGTGGACCTTGTATATCGGTCGTGTTTGATTACTCTTAGTGGTTTTGAGACCAGAGCTGATTTTTTATTACTCACTTTGGTAGATTTCGATGTTATCTTGGGCATGGACTTGTTGTCGCCCCATTATACTATTCGTGATTGTCATGCTAAGACCATGATGTTGGCTATGCCAGGTTTTCCGAGATTAGAGTGGAGAGGTACCTTAGAGTATACTCCTCGCATGGTCATTTATTTTCTTAAGGATCATCGGATGGTTGAGAAGGGGTGTGATACGTATTTGTCCTATGTGAGAGATGTCAGTGTTGATTCCCCTATAGTTGAGTCTGTCACAGTAGCGAGGGACTTCCCTGATGTATTTCCAGCTGACCTTCGGGTATGCCGCCCGATAGAGACATTGATTTCGGCATTGATTTATTGCCGAGCACTCATCCAATTTATATTCCTCCCTATCGTATGGCTCCTGCTGAGTTGAAGGACTTGAATGAGCAGTTGCAGGAGTTTCTTCATAAGGGTTTCATCAGGCCTAGTGTGTCGCCTTGGGGTGCTCTAGTTTTTTTTAAATAAAAAATAAAGGTTATATGCGTATGTGTATTGATTATCGCCAGTTGAACAAGGTTACAGTGAGGAACAGGTATCCCTTTCCCCGCATTGATGATTTATTTGACCAGTTATAGGGTGTCAGGGTATTTTCCAAGATTGACTTGCGTTCCAGTTATCATCAGTTGAAGATTCGGGAGCCGGACATTCCAAAGACAACCTTCAGGGCCAGATATGGTCATTATGAGTTTCTTGTCATGTCATTTGGGCTGACCAATGCCCCAGCAACCTTTATGCATTTGATACACAATGTGTTTCGGCCTTATCTTGATTTCTTTGTCATTGTGTTTATTGACGACATCCTAGTATATTCCCTATCTCGGGAAGATCATGAGTAACACTTGAGGACCGTGCTTTAGACTTCGAGGGAGAAGAAATTGTATGCTAAATTTTCTAGGTGTGAGTTCTGTCTTGATTCTGTGGAATTCTTGGACCACGTGGTGTCTTGTGATGGGATAAAAGTGGATCCAAAGAAGGTGGAGGCGATGCAGAGTTTGCCTAGACTGTCATCAGCTATGGAGATCCGGAGTTTCCTTGGTTTGGTAGGATACTATCATCGCTTTGTAGACGAATTATCATATATTGCAGTACCTATGAACAGACTAACTCAGAAGGGTGCTCGCTTCAGGTGGACCGAGGGGGTGAGAGGAGAGCCTTAAGAAGCTCAAGACAGCCTTGACCACAACTCTAGTGTTGGTATTGCCTACAGGTTTAGGGTCCTATACAGTCTATTATGATGCCTCGAGGATTGGCCTTGCAGCAATATTGATGCAGGATGGTAAGGTGATTGCCTACGCGTCCAGACATTTGAAGGTGCATGAGAATAATTATCCTGTTCATGACCTCAAGCTAGAATCTATTGTTCACGCCCTGAAGATCTGGTGTCGTTATTTGTACTGTGTTCCCTGTGAGATCTTCACTGATCACCAGAGTTTACAACACTTGTTCAGGCCAAAGGGATTTCATCTACGTCAGGGGAGGTGGTTAGAGTTACTGAAAGGCTATGACATCACTATATTACACCACCCGGGAAAGGCCAATGTAGTGGCCGACGCCTTGAGTCGCCGGGCGAAGAGTTTGGCATATCTTACAGCAATTGAGAGGCCCTTAGCTTTGGATGTTCAAGCCTTAGCTAGTCAGTTCGTGAGATTAGATCTTTCAGAGCCTTGTCGGGTATTAGCTTGTGTGGTTGCTCGGTCTTCTCTTTATCACCGCATCAGAGAGAATCAATATGATGACCCCCACCCTCTAGTTCTTCATGATAGGGTCCGGCGAGGTGACCCCAGGGATGTAACTATAGGTGATGATGGCATGATGAGGATGTAGGGTCGGATTTGTGTACCCAATGTGGATGGGCTTCGGGAGCTGATTCTTGAGGAGGTACTCCATTCATCCTGGTGCCGCAAAGATGTACCAGGACCTGAGACAGAACTATTGGTGGAGAAAGATTAAAAAGGATATAGTTGGATTAGTGGCCAAGTGTCTCAACTGTCAGAAAGTTAAATATGAACACAAGAGACCAGGAGAATTACTTCAACAAATTGAGCTCCCAGAGTGGAAGTGGCAGCGGATCACCATGGACTTTTTGGTTGGACTTCCTCGTACTTTAAGAAAGTTCGATGCTATTTGGGTGATCGTGGAGCGGCTGACCAAGTCAGCCCATTTCCTTCAAGTGTTGACTACATACTCCTTAGAGCGGTTAGCTAAGATATATATCACGGAGATTGTCCGTCTTCAAGGTATTCCAGTATCAATCATTTCAAACAGAGGTACATAGTTCACATCACGGTTTTGGAGAGCCGTTCAACAGGAGTTGGGTACTAGGGTGGAGTTGAGCACAACCTTTCACCCTCAGACGGACGGGCAGTCCGAGCATACAATTCAGATTCTCGATGATATGCTCTGTGCCTGTGTGATGGAGTTCGGAGGGTCATAGGACCAATACTTGCCACTTTCAGTGTTTGCTTATAATAACAGTTATCAATCCAGCATCCAGATGCAACCATATAAGGCTTTGTACGGTAGGCGCTGCCGGTCCCCGGTGGGATGGTTTGAGCCGAGTGAGGCCCGATTGTTGGGTACATATTTTGTCCAGGATACCCTGGATAAGGTGAAGGTGATTCAAAAGAGACTTGCATAGCCTAGTCTAAGCAGAAGAGTTATGCGGACCAGAAGGTTTGTGATTTGGCATTCATGACTAGTGATTGGGTTTTGCTTCGGGTATCGCCTATGAAGGGCGTCATGAGGTTCGGGAAGAAGGGTAAGTTGAGTCCGAGGTTCATTGGCCCTTTTGAGATACTGCGGTGCGTTGGGGAGGTTTCTTATGAGCTTGCCTATCCTCCCAGCCTAGCACGAGTTCATCCGGTATTCCACGTTTCTATGCTTAGGAAGTATCGCGGTGATCCGGCTCATGTATTGGAATTCAGTTCAGTCCAGTTGGACAAGGATCTATCTAATGTTGAGGAGCCAGTAGCCGTTTTGTATAGGCATGTCAGAAAGCTCAGGTCAATGAATATTGCATCAGCAAAGGTTCAATGGAAGGGGTCAGCCGGTCGAGGAGGCAACTTGGAAGATCGAGCAGGATATGCAAGGCCAGTCCCCTCATCTTTTCACAGCTTCAGGTATGTCTTCATACTCATTCGAGGACGAACAATTTTCTTAAGATGGGGAGAATGTAACGACCCGGCCAGTCACTTTAAGAGTTAGAGCCTCGATCCCATAATAACTGTTTTCTCCACATTTGTTTCTGCTATTGGGACTTTCCGGAGTGATTAGTTATGGAATTCAGAGAGTTTTGGGACACTTAGTCCCTAAAAGTGAGTTTAAGCCTCAAAATTTGGACCGTAGTCAGAACTGTGTGAAGACGGGTCGGGAATGAAATTCTATCGACTCAATTAGCTCCATTGGGTTATTTCCTGGTTAGGAGCACGTCCGGAATGTGTTTTCAAGGTCTATAGTAGATTTAGGCTTGAATTGGCGAAAGTTAGATTTTCGGAGATTTCGACCGATAAGGAAAATTTTGATATCTTGCTCGGAATGGAATTCTGGAAGTGGTTGTAGGTTTGTAGTATCATTTTTGACATGTGTGTCAAATTTTAGGTAATTTGGACGAGGTTTGACGTGTTTCGACATCGTTTGTAGATTTTGGAAAAATGTTAAGTTCTTAGGCTTGAATCCATGTTTAATTTTTTATTTTGGTGTTATGTGATGAGGTTTGAAGGCTCGACTAAGTTCAAATGAGGTTATAGGACTGGTTGGTAGGTTTGGTTGAGGTCCCGGGGGCCTCGGGTGTGTTTCGGATGCTCAACGGGTCATTTTTGGACTTAGGAGTTGGCTGGTTTACTGGTGTTCTGCAGCTAGTGTGTTCTTCATCGCGATCACTGTGTTAATGCATCGTGTTCGAAGATAAAGGGACGCGGTCGTGTAGGTCAGGCAGGTTGTGAATCGCGAATCGTGGGACAGGTCGCATTCGCGTAGAAGAATAAGGCGGACAAAGGGGAACTGGGTTTTAACCCTTCACGATCGCGTGGGACCAATCGCGATCGCGTAAGTCAGAGGAGCTAATGCTTCGCGATCGCGTGGGATGTGTCGCGGCCGTGTAGAGTAAAATTTGTGTGGCACGAAGTTGTTCTTCGCGATCGCGATGATACTTCCGCGATCGCGATTAAGGAAATCGCTGGGCAAAATTTAATGTTAAAAAATGAGGGTTTAAGTCATTTTTCCCAATTTGGACTTGATAGCTCGATATTAGGAGATTCATTGATGGATTTTCACGTTGGTGTTTGGGGTAAGTGATTCTTGCTTAGTTTTGATTAATTCCTGCTAATCTATTCTTAATTTTATCATTTAATTTCGTATTTGGGGTGAAAATTGGGAAACTATTGAGAAACGTTCCTAGGCAGAGTTTTTGGATTTTGATAGAGAATTTGGTATGGGATTTGATTATATTTTGTATGGTTAGACTCGTGCGTTAATGGGTGTTCGGAATTTGTGATTTTTACCCAATTTTGAGATGTTGGTCCGGGGGAATTTTTGGAGCGATTTTCCTAATTTCACCTTTTAGCTTTGAATTGATTAAATAAATTAGTTACTTAAAGTTATATTTACATTATGAAATTCATTTGAATAGATTTGGGCCATTTGGAGTCGGGTACTCGTGGAAAGAACGTGATTTCAAGTTGAATTGAGCGGTTAAGGTAAGTGGCTTGCCTAACCTTGTGTTGGAGACTTCCCCCTTAAGATGTTTGATATTAGTTGTTGTGTGGGAGCCGTGTACGTGAGGTGACGAGTACGTACACGGGCCATTATTGCAAAAATCCTATTTTTTGTTCGAAAATCATAAATTGTTCTTCTCCTATTAAATTATTTTAATAAGTTAACTTGTTTAACTTATATTAGAAAAGCATGCTTACTTGTTTAATATTCAATTGCCTATCTGACACTCTGTGCCCCATGCTTAGTTAGCTTACTGCTCTTTCCCTACCTGTGCTCAGATGAACTATATAGAGTGATGTCATACCAGTCATTTATTTCGCATCGCATATTTAAATTGGGACTACATAAATATTCCAGGAGATACCCCTGTACTGCATATTTAATTTGGGTCTATGGATGTATTCCGGGAGATCCCCCAACACTGCATATTTATTTTGGACCTATAGACATATTCCTGGAGATCCCCCTTTACTACATAATCATCTGGAACTACGGGACGGTATCCTGAGAGATTCCACCTTGTGTTACCTTGTTCTGAGCCGAAAGCTCTCTTTACTGTTAAGTTTTCGAATATTCTCTTTAGCTATTTACTGTAGAAATTACGTATCCTTTGTACTGTTCTAAATTGAT
Source organism: Nicotiana undulata (assembly GCA_005239495.1). Taxonomy (NCBI): domain Eukaryota; kingdom Viridiplantae; phylum Streptophyta; class Magnoliopsida; order Solanales; family Solanaceae; genus Nicotiana; species Nicotiana undulata. The sequence goes on along the minus strand of ML270430.1, from coordinate 15,317 downwards.
TTTATTTAATCCAATAGAGCCTTAACCTGACCTCGTCACTACTTGACCGGGATTAGGCCTGGCACTTACTGGGTACCAAATGTGGTGTACTCATGCCCTTTCCTGCACATGTTTTCATGTGCAGATCTAGGTACGAGCTACCAGCCCCGTGGATAGTGTTGTTGCTGATTCTAGGAGACCGCAAGGTATTTCTGTCGCGTCCGCAGGATCCTTCGAGTCCCCTTCTATTCTATCGTTTAGAGTTTTTTCTATGTAATTTCCTAACTTGTTTAGAGTTACAGTAGTTGTTAGAAGCTTGTGACTATTTATGACATTATGAGTCATTGGGAAAGTAATTTTGTATGAGACGAGCGACACAATTATGTTATTTAGATCATTGCTCTTATAGTCTTTATTTCTTGTGTTTTATTTAAGTTTTCCCTTAATAATAGGCTTAACTAGTCGTAGAGACTAGTCGCCGTCACGATACCTTTCGGAGGGTAAATCGGGTCATGACAAGGCGGGTCCTGAAAGTTTAAAACTAGATCCTATTAACCAAGAGGGTCCTGAAAACTTTCATTATCCGGGAGGTGCTGTGAACTTAAAACTAAATCCCACTATCCAGGAGGGTCCTGAAAACTTAAAATGAAATTCCATTATCCAGAATGAAATCCCATTCTAATTTGTAGAATTGAACTTAATTATCTACTTTTACCATTTAAATAATTAATTAACTTAAAGGTAATGAAAGGAAATTACTAATTTGCAATTAAAAGCTAAAATGTAAAAATGACCCATATTTTTTGTGATTTTTGTTTAATAATGCAATTAACTCATGTAATTAAGAGCCCGTTCGGCTTAGCTGATTTAGAGTAGATGATAAGCATTAGGTGCTGAAAAGCACTGTTAAGTGATGAAGCTGATTTAAAAAATAACTAGTTACGTACTGAAACTATTTAGGGTGATAAGCTCTAGGTGCTTAAAAAATAAGCAGGTGAAACTATTTGATTAAAAAGTGTTGATAAGCTCTTTTTATACTAAAAATATTATTTTCTTCAAAATTTTGGATTCTACATAGATTCTCTACCTATTTACCATGTTATTTTAATTATAAAAATGATTAGATAATATATTTTTTATAAATATAATTTATGTTATGATAAGTAATACAATCATAAATTAAAAGGGAGGAGTATGTATTAATAAAAGTAAAGAAAAAAACATTATATAATGCACACAATATTTGTAGAGAAGAAACAAACACTTAATATGTACTGAAGAACTGGGATAGAGTAAAATTATACAAAGAGCTTTGTTTTAAAAAGAAGTATTTAGGGATAGAATAGTAAATACTTTGGTCAAACCTAAAGTGCTTTTAAGCTGAAAGACAAACTTATGAGTTTTGGGTTATTTTTGGTGCTTATAAGCACTCTTAATTTTATCAAACGCGTAGATAAGCCAAAAAGTGCTTATAATCCAGTTTGACCAGCTTATAAGCTTAGCCAAACACCCTTTAAATCCTAAATGCAATTAAACCATTATGTGCAATGAATATTTTAGACATTTTTGGTATTTTTCATAATTTTAAATATGCAACTAAATTCAAACAAATATTAACAAGAAATTACTAAAAATTCTATAAGAATTAAAACAATTAGAAAAACCTATTTTTTGCGGATTTTGTAGGAATGTTTTTAGTCAGGCAAAATCATATGCTCACTATGAGTTTAAGATTCATATGTGTTATTTGAGGGTTCGCCAGATTTGTATATGGCTAGGATTCGAGATTTGCATTAGACAGTGCCGATACTTGCGATATTTCTAAATCATTATTGATTCTACGTTTCAGTATCAGAGAGGTTAAAGAAACAACTTCAAATTCATAGAAGGTCTCTCCAGAGTGGGCATTTCAGTCGCGGTACTATTGGGTGCTAAAGAGGGAACGTAATGGCTCACGGGACTTAAGGCCACAAGGTTTCATGACAGGATCTCTAGGGGTGAGATTTTGAGAAAGGAAATTAGTGTACTGGTAAGGAGAAACGTTAACTTGAAGGAAAGTCAAGAGGAATTCGAAGAAATAAGCCATCTTGGTAGTGGTTTGTATGTAATAGAAGTTATCGATTTCTTTGAGTGTTGGATCTTTACAGGTATTTTATGGCAATACTCTTGGATTGGGCGATCTTCCTGACTTGGTTAAGTTAGAGGAATTGAGTTTTGATGGCTTGGTTATGTGCAAATGGGTTTCAAAGAGTTCTGGATGTTTTAGACCATGACTTGAGACGAATGTCTTCTATGGATATGAAAGGTTTGTCGCGTGGTGCAAAGTTCATTCTTGAAGGGAGTTAAGTGGAAGGTTTCTGGTTTATTTATTGTTTCTTCTACCTTTTTTGGAGTCGATAGTGAAATTCTCCTATTTTTTATATGATGGCACGATAGATATAATGCAACATGTGGGATGGAGGTTGCATGTACAACGTTGTTGTTTAGTTTTGAATGAAAAATCATGAGTTCTAAACAATATGGATGGTCTCGGATGTTTAGAAGGAAGTTGGCACTATCTGGTATCACCTGGTAAAGTTGTGTATTTCCGAACGCGCACTGTGTTCTGACTTGCAAATACTTGACGAATATTATGATAATCGCCTAGTTCTTGGCTATCGAGCTTGAGGTTTTGCTACGTGGAGTAGAAGATTTATGTGGGAAGATCTTGTGAGATGATTGTGTTTGAGTGATATGTCAGTCATTGAGTGGTCGAGTTTGGATCAGATATGAAGATTCCTATATTCATAAGGTTTAGAGACTAGATGTTCTTAGAGGCATACAATTCCTAGGTTGTGGGCTGTAAAGATACATTAAAAGTTAAACATCTGAGGGTATGCGTTATGGATAGGTTACTATGCACTTTTGGAAGGTTATTTACCTATTTTAGTACGATCAAGATTGATTTGGGGGCCCATTGTTAGGACTAATGAGAATATGTATTTTACATTGGATTGGGTTTGCTCACTCTTGTGCATCGTTTATATGGGTGTGTCATTAGGCTGAGAGGATGTTATCCGTGTCATGGTTTGTTTCATATGTTGCTCTATTAGCTACGATGGGTTGTGAGATTGCTTGACAATTCACGTATATGATGCGGTTCTGTTATGCCCCGCAGTAATATATTACGATGATGTTATGCTCTAAAGTATTATATTACGAAGATGTTACACCCTGTAGTATTGTGCGTGAAATTGTCGTAAGATAATTGACATCAGTTCAAGGACAAGATTATTTGGAGATTATAAGTATTATGCTATTTCAAACAAGTGATATATACATTCATGAAGGTGAGAGGGTAAGCAAATCAAAGAAAACATATTTTTGTCAAAGTTTGACATGTTGTGTAACGACCCGGTCTATCGCTACGTAGAACCTGCATTATAATTACTGCTATTGCCTTGTCATAGCTTGTTTTAATTGTTATTGATGTGTTAGAGTTGGTAGGCTTGAAATCAGAATGGTTGTAGTGAGAGGTTAGTCATTCAGTCTTTAAAACTAGCCTTGAAGTGAGAAAAGTCAATTGAGAGTTGACTTATTGGTAAACAACCTCGGAATGCGAATTTTATGGCTCATATAGCATCGTTAGGTGATTTCGGACTTGGGAGTGTGTCCGGAATAATTTTGTGATGCCCGGTATAGAATTAGGCTTGAATTGGCGAAAGTTAATTTTTGGCGATTTCCGGTCGGCAGTGGAAAATAGGCTATCGGGGTCGGAATCGAATTCCGACAGTTGGAGCAGGTTCGAAATGTCATTTTGGACGTGTCTGCAAAATTTCAGGTCAATCGGAGTTGCTTTGGATAGTTTCGGCATCGTTGGTGGATTTTAGTAATATCAAAGTTCTTAGGCTTGAATCCGATGTAAAATTGGTGTTTTGATGTTAATTTTAGTGTTTTGAGAGTGCAACTAAGTTTGAATGATCATATGAGAGGTGTTGGTATGTTTGGTTGGGGTCCCGAGGGGCTCGAGATTGATTTCGATCGGTTAGCGGAAGTTCGCAACTTGAAATATGCAGCTTTAGCTGCTGGTGCTGGTGTAACCGCACATGCAGAAGTTTGACCGCAGGTGCGGGCCCGCAGGAGCGAGCAGAGCACCGCATGTGCGGAAGTGAGAGTCTTAGTGGAGGATCGCAGGTGCGGGAGGAGGATCGCACCTGCGAAGTCGCAGGTGTAGAGAAGAGGCCGCAGGTGCTGAAGTTAGCCCGCTTCAGGGAAGTCGCAGGTGCGGACTGGGGACCGCAGGTGCGGGTCCGCAGGTGCGCTTAAGTGGCCGCAGGTGCGGAACCACTGTTCAGAAATATAAGATAAAAGCCCCTCTACAACCTAAACCCTTTTACACCATTTTTGTACAGACAAAGAGCCTTGGGGGCGATTTTTGAAGAGGGAAATCCTTGTTCTTCATAAAGGTAAGTGTTTTGATCATTAAAACTCGATTGTGGATGATTATAAAGCATAAAACCAATGTAAATTCATGGAAAATCTTTAACGACCCGACCAGTCATTTTGAGATCCAGTGCATCGTTCGACAGTTGGGAGTCATGAACAACTTCATTTCGGGTATTGTGACTTGTGTGTATGGTCAGATTTGAAATTTAGGAGGTTCGGAGTTAAATTGAATGAAAAATTCTCATTTCAGAAGCCTTAAGTTGAAGAAATTGAGTAAGATTGGAATTTGAGTAAACGACCTCGGAATCAGGACCCGAAGGTTCCAGCAGGTTCGTATGATGATTTCGGACTTGGGCATATGTCCGGATCGGGATTTGGATAACCCGAGAGCGTTTCGGTGTATATTGTGGAAGTCAGCATTTTTGAAGAAATTTCCTAAGTTTGGCTTGAAGCGCATTTAAATGATATTGATGTCCGTTTGGGATTCTGAGTTTGAGAATAACTCCGTATGGTGATTCTGGAGTTTGGAGCGCGATCGGAAGTGAATTCGGATGTTCGTAGGTCATTTTGAAGTCATTTGGCTAAAGATAGAAATTTGAAGGTTTTTGAGAAGTTTGACCGAGAGTTTGCCTTTTTGATATCGGGGTCAAATTCCAATTCCGAAAGTTGGAGCAGGTCCGTAATGTCGAATATGACTTGTGTGCAGAATTTGGGGTCAATCGGACGTGATTTGATAGGTTTCGGCATCGGATGTAGAAGTTTGAAATTTAAAAGTTCATAAAGCTTGAATTTTAGTGCGATTAGAGATTTCAGCGTTGTTTGATGTGATTTGAGGCCTCGAGCAAGTTCGTATCATGTTTTGGGACATGTTGGTATAATTGGTTAAGGTCCCGAGGGCCTCGGGTGGATTTCGGAAGGTTAACGGAATGAATTTCGAACAAAAAAAAAGAAGGAAAATTGCAGAAAATTTCTGCTGCATTTTTTGGACAGCAAATTGTGCGTTGAAGAGCTAACTTTGGAAGCGTATATATAATAATATATAAGGAATCTGAAATTTTACAAAACATGAAAGTTGTAGATCTTGAAGTCTAGTTTTCAGAACATTAAACCATTTATAATTTGGAGTTTTTTGAAAAATGTTATGACCGATTGAATATGGCTGGTGGAGCAGTTTTCCCAGAATTTTCTGATGCAGGGAGCCGACTTTAGAAGCTCATATCTTGGGATATTTAAAGAGTTATATGGTGTACAACCTATAAAATTACAGATGTTCGAGTCTAGTTTCTAAATCTTCAAACCGTTTGTTATTTGGATATTTATACAAGAAGTTATGGGTATCTTAACAGAAGGTGTTCAACAAGGGAATTTTAATATGATGTACAACCTATGCAGCACAAGTGCAAGGTACAACTCGATGAAGCAGGGGCAGATTCTTTAAACTCGAATTTTGGCCATTTCTTTCATTCCTTTCATTTGGCTTGGATGATTTTGGAGAGCATTTCAAGGGGGTTTTCATCAAGAATCAAAGATAACTTGTTTCTACTTATTTCCAAGTTAAATACAAGATTTATTACATAGATTGGATATGAGAAATTGGGAAAAATGTGGGGAAATTGCAAGGAAACCTAGAATTGATAAAATTTAATTTACCAAGAATTTGAGCATGCAAATTATAGAAAATTGTATATTTGAGGTAGTAAAGTTATGGGTAGAATTTATCTTCGAGAAATTTCGGAATCCAGGCACGTGGGCCCGAGGGCATTTTGGTCAATTCCTTGAGCGGAGTTGGGAAATTATATAATCTGAATTTTTAGCAAATATTAGAGTATATTTTTATGGAATTGTCGTTATTTGGTAGTTTTGGGACATCGTGCATCCATTGGAGTCGTCATAGAGGCTTGGAAGCCGGGTATGGATCTTCGGAGCGAGGTGAGTCTCCTTTCTAACCTTGTAAGAGGGAATTTTCCCCTTAGGTGTTCTACATGCTATATGTAATTATTTGCTGGGTTTACGTAGGTACCAAGTGACGAGAGTCCGTACGTAGCGGCTACTATTGTTAGGTCTGGGTAGTTAGGCCCCACATCATGCCCTGTATACTTCTTGTAATGAATTATATGTATGTTATAATACCCTGTTATGTGGTTTTGTTTCTTTGAGATTTATGGATTTTAAAATAATATGGAAGGAAATTGTTTTCACGGAAAAATATTATGAAATGAATTGACTTACGGGAAGTAATATGAAAGAAATTATTTATGGAAAGTATTATGAAAGGAAAAGAAATGACTTATAAGTTTTGTACTCAGGTAAGATATTATTGTTTCCCCGAGCTTTTATTTACTTAAATAATTGGAAAGGATTGTGGTGAAATGAACTTTACATTCTGTGTGCGCATGTTGTCGCTTCGTAATTTACATCCCGCGAGCGATATGTAATTTCCTTCACTCTTATGGGAGCGGGTCGTACGCCACGGCGGATTTATAGTGCACTCTTGGTACGGGCCGGTCGATCCCCGGCAGTGCACCGAGATTTAATTAAGAATGCATTTCTGGTACGGGCCGGTCGATCCCCGGCAGTGCATGGACGAAGTTACCCTATGATATGATATGATTACATTGATAGACTCACTCTTGGTGCGGGCTTGTCGATCCCCGGCATTGCGTAGGCAGGATTATTGTTAAGCATGCACTCTTGGTACAGGCCGGTCGATCCCAGGCAGTGCATAGCTATTCTTCCTCATGACTTGATTTCATTGATAGACGCACTCTTGGTACGGGCCGGTCGATCCCCGACAGTGCGTAGGAATGATTATTGTTAAGCATGCACTTTTGGTACGGGCCGGTCGATCCCCGGCGGTACATAGCTATTCTTCCTCATGACTCCGACCGGTTGTCTTATTCATGTGTGCGCATGATTATTTGGCATTGTTTTATTGATATTGACTTGTATTGGATATTTGGGGGAAAGAAAGTGGCCATTGTTATTGTTCCAGTATTTATACATAATTGTTGCTCACTGTCTTACATGTTTTCTGCTTTTAATTGTTTTGTCATTGCTGTATCATATTGTTGGACCTTAGTGAGTGTCAAGTCGACCTCTCGTCACTACTTCTTCGAGGTTAGGCGGGATACTCACTGGGTACATATATGTATATGTACTCATGCTACACTTTCTGTGCATTTTGTTACACAAGTATCTTCATAGTTCAGCGATTGATTTGGAGACTTACTTGGGCTGCATTCATCCAGAGGCGTTCTGCAGTTGACAGAGTCTCCTTCTTTTTATATCTTTACATTGTATCTCTATTGCCTTTGTCCCATTTATTTCTCGGACAAGAGTTGTATAATTGTATAAATTCTTAGAAACTTCTCATGTACTTGTGTCACCGGGTTCTGGGGATGTGTTGAGTCTTCTATTATTGAATTAAATAGATTTCTCATGATGTTTAATTTACAAAAATTATTTATTTGATTATGAAATGCAATAAAGGCAACGATTTCGAAATTGTTAAACAGGAAGGTATTTTAACTGATTAAGGCTTGGCTTTTCTGACAGTGGTTTCCGGCGCCATCACAACCCATAGGTTTTGGGTCGTGACAAAATCAGTAGAAAAAAATTGGGGTTTAGGGCTTGAGATTATGAGACCTTTAAGGGTCGATTAGTGGGATCAAATAGACTCCGATTTTGGTGTTCTTTATATGTACGGACTCGTGAGAGAACGAAGAACATTTTGGTATAAAATTTTTTGAGTTTCGGGACGCGGGCCCAAAGGTCGGGTTTTGACCGAATTCGGATTTTTGAGCTAAATTCGATATTTTTCAATTGGAATTTATTCCTTGAGCATAAATTGATGATAAAAATCTGAACTTGGTAGGTTTGGAGCATCCGGAAGTGGATTCGAAAGGCATACGCATTGCGAAGTAATTTCGGGCTAGTTTTGAGGTAAGTAATGCCTTTAAATCCTGTCCTGAGGGTATGAGACCCTAGACTATGCACCCTTTCACGGGTTTTGGAATACAAAGGCTGGAACTTTGGAAATATATTCCCTATTTAGGCAACTATTGAGTTGCGAAACTGATTTTTAAGCCTATGCTTAATAGTATTGCAATATTTTGATGTGTTTTGGGCTACAAGCCATGTTTGGGGCCTAGTGCCGAATCGTTTGCCCCTTGGGCGCTGTTTTTACTATTTTCCTCACTGATATGTTATGATTTTTACTCAGTCTTTTCTCGATAAATTGTTTGACACTCAGAGTATTTTGATACTATTTATTGAAAATGAAACACTCTTTTTGGGTCGAGAACCCGGTATATTTATGGCCTGAATGGCATGTTGAGAGTGTCTGACTGAGTGAGCTTGCGTGCTTATATTGTGAGGATGATATGATATGAGAGAGGTTGCAGGCCTATATTGTGTGTGATTTATGCCATGTTGTGGCTTATTATAGCGCTTGGGTTGTAGGAGCCCCTCCGGAGTCTGTACACACCCTCAGTGAGCGCAAACACCTAATGAGTGATGCCCGCGGGGCTTATGCTAAGTGATTGTGAGGTTGCCTGATGGGAAGAGTGATTGCGAGGTTGCCTGATGGGCAGAGTGATTGTGAGGTTGCCTGATGAGCAGAGTGATTGTGAGGTTGCCTGATGGGCAGAGTGATTGTGAGGTTGCCTGATGGGCTAATACTGAAAGATATTGTTACAAGAAATGATTATGGCCCGAGGGACAGATTTATGAATATTTTACTGAGTTCTCAAACTATGATTTACTTCGTTTTCAAACTGGTTTTTACTGAAAATTTTACTGAGATATACTGATATTACACTTGTTTCAAAGGATTTCTGGAATTGGTTTTTGAACCTATGTATTTGCTGAATACTACCTGGTGACTTGGTGTTTTACTGGCTTTTGTGAAATTGTGTATCTGTACTGTGTGTTTTATATTTCTCGGACTGTGATTTATTTTCATTACTACTGATTTGGCGTACTCATAAAGACTCCATGTGCCTCTGTGCACAGATTCAGGTACCAATTTGGAGTAGTAGTTGCCTTGTTCGTTAGCAGCAGTTCACGGGATTTCGAGATAGCTGTCCAGCATCCAAGACTTCTCCATTTCCCTTCGTCATTTAGTTTTAGCATTTGATTCAGAGACATGTATTATAGTTTTAGCAGAGTTAGATTTATTTATTCTTAGATGCCCATGAATATTGACTCTAGTTCTTGGGAGGTTTGTTTAGTCTAATATGGGAACGCTAAGACTTAATTATATTATGTGATGCTATGGTTGCATGCTTATCATTAAATTGTGAACTCTTATAATTGAACAAATGCGTAGTAAAGTGATGTTTGGCTAGCCTGGTTCCATGATAGGCGCCATCACGGCCTGTTAGGATTTGGGGGTCGTGACATGTTGGGATAAAATAAAGCCCGAGCTAAAATACCTGATATTTATGGACTAGTGTCATACAAGGTACCACATGACCATGATAGTAAGGTGTATAAGTTGTGTTAAATGTGAGTAGTATTTTAAGTAATTTAAGATAATTCTTAATTATTTGGATAATCAGATAATTATTGATTTTAGTGGGAGATTAACAATTAGTTGAGATGTTAATTGTTTAGGAATGGATAGCTAACACGTGGCATCCCAAAGAGACTATGATAGTGAGCCTTAACTCACAAAGAAAGGTGGCATAATTAAGATGACTATGTCGCGTAGTCATACAAAGAGTGGGTCTCACTCTCTTTAATAAAGACTTAAACATAAATCATTAAAATACATATATTACATTTGCAATTGAAGATATTTGCAATTCTATATGGATTGAAGGCAAACAAATGGAGTTTCAACACGTATCTGCAAATCTAAGAGATTTGCAATGAAGTAATACTGAGTAATCGCAACGGGATTTTGCTATTCTATGAGAGGACGGTATAATCATTCTCAAGAATATCATACAAAATTTTTCCTACTTCGTTCCGCTGTTACATATTTCGTCGCAAAAGACATGTGTTAGAGGAATTATCAAGAGAATTGGTCCAGGTATGTTAAGGTTATCCCTTCTTTCTTTTTGGCATAATCCATACGATACTAACCAAACGAGCAAATGCATAACATCCATAAATGACTCTATTCATAGGAGTATTAGAGGTGCCTATGTTCTTGAATTCCCATGTATCTTATTATTACATCTTCTATTCATGGGTCTCAGAATAATATGTAGTTGATAAAGTTTATCCGAAAGGTATATTGATCTTATTAAAATATTTTTTATGCATTTCATTCATTTATACATGTAAATTGACCCATGACCAGATGGTGTTATATACGCGTATATATGTACATATATTATATATATATGGGAAAAATGTTACGTCGTTATATATGCACCACCACCTGATCAACTGGTATACATTGATGATTTTTCCCACAATGGCTGAGATAATATGATGGGATGCCCTCAGAGGCTTGATGATGTTATGAACATATGTACCTATGCACGACATGACATTCATACGAATATGCATGACACTATAAGTATGTCATGATTTACAGAGTTATCCACAACTACAGGTTGAGTCATTTACTCCATGTTTCTTCCATGTCTTTTATATACTTATTTATGTGCCTTACATACTCGGTACATTATTCGTACTAACATTATTTTTGTTGTGATGTTTCATCCATTCTAGCAGGTATAAATAATAGGTTTGACAAGCCATCATAATAGATGAGGTTAGCATTCAACGAAGGATCGGTAAGACTCCACCTCATTTTGAGTGCAACCAAGTCTATGAGTCATCGTGTCATTTGCTACGGACTTATGGGTAGACCGGTACCCTGTCCCATTTGATGCCAAATACTCTTAGACGCTTTGTACACTTAGGTTCATTTTGTACAGTATGTTAGAGGCCTTGACGAGCCATCTGTATCCATGTTTTAAGAAAAATGGTTCATTGATACAGTGGTTTCTCACTTATATTTATACATTACGATTCATGGCCATGTTGGCCCAGTTACCAATGACATTATGATAAGAAAGATATCTTACATTAGTACTCTGTTGAGTAAGACACTGGGTGCCCGTCGTGACCCTTCGGTTTGGGTAATGACAAAAGTGGTATCGGAGAAGTTCTGTCTTAGGGAGTCTACAAGACGCCTATAGTAAAGTCTTGTTTATGGGTGTGTTGTGGACCACACTTATAAGCAGGAGGTTACATGGCATTTAGGACCGTCACTCTTTCTTCTTACTCTAGATCGTGTTGTAGACTCAGTTGTAAGAACTCAATATCCTAAACTCTGTCTTATTCATAATAAGACGATTCCTACATCCAGAAAGACAGTTGGTAAGAGATATAGTTGTGGAAGAGTTGAGTCAGAGGATTTCGATTTTTGCATCATAATTATGATTGATAAATATGAGGTATTCAACAGATCATTTGTGTACTAGGATGTGTAAGTTTCTTGATAAGGATCCCTAAGACAAGAATGCCTATCCACTCTTACGTTAAAAAGGAATAAGAGAACCGGAAGGTAGGCACAAGTTTCAGCAAGTTAAAGAAGCAAGGTGAAGAAGGGTACGAGGTACCCAACTTGTGCATATTATCATTATTTACCATTCAGGAAGAGAGATATAAGCATTTTGAGTTAGCTTCAACTGTAACAGAGGTATGTACAATCGGCCAGACCCATCTCAGTAATGCTCTGTGGGAGCTAACAAATGTAGTGTAAGATAAGGACAGGATATCAGGAATCCGGCTAGGGTTAGAGTAACCCAAAATGGTGAATGGATTTTTTGTGTTAGTTTACATTTCTGAAGGATATTACGAAGGTGTTAATAGATCTCCTTGTGGGACACCCTGATGATACACTATAGAATAGTATAGCTAGATATGAATACTAGAATGTTCAAAAACAAAATTACAAATATAGGCACTGGAATCTTGAAAGGGATAAATATTACCTTAGTGTGGCTCCCGTCCCTGGTAGAGGGAGAACGCAACGACCCGGCCGATTGTTTTGTATAATAGGACCCTGTGCCCCTAAATGAAACTTCTCGTAGTTTCGTTTATTGATTTATGACTCGCGGGGGTGGGTGGTTTGAGGTTTATAGGAGTTTGGAATGGTATAGGAACACTTAAATCCTTAAGGTTGGCCTTTAAGGCTAAATTTGACTTCGGTCAATATTTTTAGTAAACAACCTCGAAATCGAGATTCAAAGGTTCTAGTAGGTTCCTATGATGATTTAAGACTTGGGCGTGTGATCGGAATGGTTTTGGATGATCGGGGAGCGTTTCGGCACCTAATAGTAAATTAAGGTTTCCTTAATTTCAAACTTGAGGTTTGGAATGTGTTTTTGTGTTATCGAGGTCCAAACGGAATTCCGAGATCGGAAATAGTTCCGTTATGTCATTTATGACTTGCTCGCAAAATTTGGTGTCATTCCGAGTAGTATAGATAGGTTCGGCGCGTTGAAAGCGAATTCCAGAACTTAGAGTTCTTAAGTTTGATCCAATAGGTTTTAGGTATGATTTTTAGATTTAGGTTGTTTCGGATGTTCCGAAGGATGGAGCGAGTCTATATTATGATTTAGGACTTGCTGGTTTATTTGGACGGGGTGTCGGGTTGTCCCAGATGCCATTGGGTCATCGAGCGAGGCAAAAACCAGCCTTAAATGAATGTTGGTGCACCATATCTTGTGCGACCGCACCTGCGGAGGGCTAGCCGCAGGTGCGAGACCGCTTTTGCGATCACAGCCTCGCAGGTGCGACCCTTGAGGGAGCTGCCTATTTTCGCAGATGCGGACCCCCTTTCGCAGAAGCGGAGTCGCAGTTGCGGACTCCGCTCCGTAGGTGCGAAGCCAGGCCCCCTTCCCCTTATCCGCAGATGCAAGGTTTTTCTCGTAGATGCGAGACTGCAGGTGGGTCCTCGAGCCGCAGGTGCGAAATACTTGTATGCACTGAGGTCATCATAAATGCGAGACTTAACCATTTTTGAACCACTTCTCACAATTTTGGACGAATTTTAGAGCTTGCAAAGAGGATATTCGACCTCGCAACTGTAAGGTAAGTAATTCCTACCCTAAAATGAGTTAAATACTTGAATTCTTTGGTAGATTAACACATTAAATTAGTGGAAATCATGGGATTAGAGTAAAACCTAGAGTTTTGATAAAAATGAGAATTTACCAAGGATTATGTTATAAAATCATGCAAAAACTATATGATATTGATCCTTAGGCTATGGGTGATTGTTTTCCTTGAACATTTATGGAATCCGAGCATGTGGGCCCGGGGGTGTATTTTGGGATTTTATAATTTAGGATGAAATGATCACTTAAATAGAGGAATTACATACTTTTAAGTATGAATTGATTTATTTATGCAATATTTGGCTAGTTTCGAGTCCTTGGGCGACAAATTTGGAGTTTCAGGCGCGGTCTTGACCAGAAAGTAGGATTGTGTTACACCCCATGTTTTTGTACGTGAAAGTACATCGTAAGTCAATTGATGTAAGCTCAGAAATAATATTATATTTGATGGAATATAAATTAAGTTAATCATGTTACATTGGAGGTTACAAATATTTAAGATCATGAATAACGAGTACCAAGAGGGTTGGAAAGCTTAGAAGCTAAACAAACTAAAGAGAATAAGTTTCGTCAAAAGTCGACGAGTTTGGAATGTTATAACATGTACTTTAGGGTGAGACTATGGTTAATTAAATTATAAGGAGGTTATGCTATGAGTTAATTTTTTCATATGATAGTCCTGTGCTAAATTTTGAAGTCAAGCAAGTCTTGGAACAGAAGTTGGAATAGGTCTTCACAAGTTACATTCATAAATTTGTTAAAACTTAGGTCGAATGTAGATGCACTTTTCTCCCAATATACTTATAATTAAGGGATGATCTACCTACCACACTGAATATCTATGAGTCTAGTTTCCAACTCATTAAACCGTTCATCAATACAACATAGGAGTAGAGCGATATTTTCAATTTCGCGAGACTGCGCAGACATCATAAGTGACAAGTAGGTGGATCACTAGAGCTTTTTGAGAAATACATTTCATATACTATATTAGGTCTTATTGGGACATATAATATACCAAATTTAAGGTCCTGTAATGTAGTTTCCAACTCTCTTAACCGTTTGTTCATACAGCATCGGGATAAAAAGATATAAGCGTCGGAAGATGGACCAATCCTAGGGTGCCAAGCTATCACCTCTTTGAATTTTTCCAAAATAGATATATATGTGTCTTAGGTCGGCTTTCTCTTCATATTTCAGCATAAAACGACAAGAGAACACCCATAAACATAACCTCAAGCTATCTACTAGGTTTTCAAAAAAGACTATCATCCCGGGCATGAAATCGAGAAGCAATAACTCAAAACGATCCCTACGATGTAACTGTCATTATACCGCCTCTTCTTTTTCTTTGTAGTTAGAGTTTTGGAAGTTACTTAATAGTTAAGAAATGTATAATATCTGTATTTAAGTGCTTAAATATCAAGGAAGTTTGATAAATGTGTTCCCTAATAGTTAGAACTCACGGGACGGTGATCGGAAGCCGTGAGTTTGAGTTATTTGACTTGTAGCGGGCTGTTTTGTGTTGCTGTTGGGCTGCGTGTTTTACTACTGTTTTGTAGAGTTTTGAAGGTGGAAGGGTGTGTATAAACACCATATAGATGTAGGGTTGTGATCTGGTCGTTAGTTGTAATATTTCCGAGTCGTTTGACACGACTACAGTGATCGTCTTATGTGTGAAGTGATTAGGTTGTGTGTGGACTGTTTTTGGAGGCTCAATATGATTATT
Source organism: Nicotiana undulata (assembly GCA_005239495.1). Lineage (NCBI taxonomy): Eukaryota > Viridiplantae > Streptophyta > Magnoliopsida > Solanales > Solanaceae > Nicotiana > Nicotiana undulata. Next base: position 98 of record ML270430.1, on the reverse strand, counting down.
ATTGATTTTGTTTGGGCTGTTAGGTGATTGTTTTTACTAGTGTGAAGTCATATAAATAGGGGAGGTGCTGTCTGTTTCATCGTAAAATAGGTTGTGGT
>MDKH01210981.1:0-13811 GCA_005239495.1 Nicotiana undulata | reverse complement strand
AATTATTAAATATTTTGGAAGAAGTTATTCCTTCCCGTTGATTAGGTTGTTATTTGATTAAATTACCCATTTTGATTAATTGGTATTAACATGACGAAGAATTTAAGTGTAAATTTTGGAAAGAGTTGACATTATTTATTCTTGAACTTAATAAATTGCCTATGATAACCATGCCTAGTGTCACACTTGAATAATCTAAATTGACCTATAGCAAGTGTCTAATCTGACCTCTCGTCACTACCTCTCTAAGGTTAGGCGGGATACTTACTGAGTACATGTTGTTTTCGTACTCATACTACACTTGCTGTGCATTTTGTTGCACAAGTACCTTCATAGCCCAGTGACTGACTTGGGGACTATGACGGGCTGCATCATCCGGAGGCGTTCCACAGCTGACATAGTCTTCTTCCTATGTATTTGTACTTTATTTTCAGTCCTTGTTCAATTTGTACCTCGGACAAGCTTTGTATGATTGTATAAAACCTTAGAAGTTGCTCATGTACTTGTGTCACCAGGTTCTGGGGATGTGTTGGGATTTAGTCGATTAAAACTGAATTGAATTGTTGTCGTACTTAATTTACGAAGATTTATTTATTTGATTATTAAATGCAATGAAAGGTAATGATTTCAAAAATGTTAAAACAGGAATTTCTTCAACTAATTAAGGTTTGGCTTGCCTGAGAGTGGTGTCCGGCGCCATCCCAACTTATGGAATTTGGGTCGTGACAACATGGTATCAGAGATCTAGGTTCCCCTAGGTTTCATGAGTCATGAGCAAGTCTAGTAGAGTCTTGAGGATCGGTACGGAGACGTCTGTACTTATCTTCGAGAGGCTACAGGGCTGTTAGGAGTACTTCCCTTCTTGATTCCTCATCGTGCGATTTGATTCCTCTGAGGCTTATGCCTATGTTTCTTCCTGCTATATATTAGGCGTCGCGAAGCGCTTGTTATGAATTGGGAATTTGAGGAGTTGCAATGATACCACAGATATGGTGCGTGAAGTCTTCCGTGCGTAGTTGATTGGGTTGCTGTTGTCGCCCTGCAGAAGGGCAATATGTTGTTTCAGCTCAGTAGCCGTATTTCTGAGAGCCTTGAGGATATGCTCAGATAGTGATGATGTTTACGATTGGTTATCGCGCGATGTGGGGGTGAAGAGAGTGCTTGCCCATGTGTTGGGGGTGACGAATGGTTCGAAGGGAGGTCTTCTCAAGGCGTGATTTTGAGATTTCGGTATTTTAATTCGGGTAGAGGAAAGGCATTTGGACAATGAATGGTACGGTTCGGATTGATAAAGTAGTAAGTCTTGGTGTATTCAATTGAGGTGGAATATTCACATGTGTTGTGATATCGTCGTCATTAGCCGAATGGAATGTGATAAGCTCGTCGCGCTATAGTTTCTTTGGTTGCATTGAGTCTGAGTGTGGTTAAATAGTATTGAAGAAGCGGTTGTCATAGACCGTTGTGTGTGGTGGTCAAAGTATTGAATGAGCTTTTCTAATTAAGGTAGCTCGAGGAAGATGATCTTCGGGGAGTCGAAGTTATGGTAATATGCCGGTTTAAGAGCTGCAAAGAAAGATATTGAATTGAGGCAACAATTGGGCAGCATTCGATGAAGGAAGTCATGTGAGAAGTGTCAAGCGGCGGCTAAATTTCTAAAGGGCCAGGCATAAGAAAAGGAAGTCAGGTAGTGATTAAAGGAATGAGTTTAACCAAAGTGGGAGAGTGGCAGCGTTGCATATGAGTTTAGCGGTAAGACAGCTGCCTATCTTGAGGAGAAGTTTGGAGTAATTTGAGAATTTTAGTAGACGGGGATTAGGTCCACGAGCTTAATCTAAAATGTTGGTTATTCGGCGGAAGGTTGGATGCAACAGAGAGAAGTTGTCAGGGATGAAGACTGGGCGCAGTGTGGCGGTGAATTTGAAGATGTAATGGCGCATTTAGTAGAGGTCCATGAGGAGCGGACGGACAAGCAAGGTTGGTGAATGAGAGACGGCTTGGGATGGGGTATTGCTGTTTTAGAGGGTGTGCAGCGTAGCGTTGTTGGACAGGTTGGTTGAGCAAGATCATGTTAGCAAAGGAGAAAGGATCTCAGCAGAGTCTAGAGTGGTGCAAGGATGTAGCTTCGGGCTAAGTGGGGAGTCCCACCACCTGCAGTTGTGTTGTTGGATTGTGTTCTCATGGGGTTGCGGATTGTCAGCGTATTGGCAAGTTATTTCAGCTAAGGGAAAGGAGTAGAATGGTGATTATGCATGGGATTTGATGAATATGTGCACAAGTAGGTCCTATTGGACCAGGGTTGGGCTTCGAAAGGTTCAGTATTTATGCTTAAGGCATATGCAAGTTGTAAGGGCAGTGACTCAGTCACGTACTTCATTGAGAGGATGTTCATATGCTAGAAGAGCCTTGGCGTTGATTGTATTCGGGGCCAGTCAGAGTGGGTGACTCTCAATAGCGGTCTTAGTGAATTCAAAGGTTAAGGAATGCGGTATCTAAGGATTTCGAGCATCTGTGTGAGTAAGGATCGAGCTTTTGCGGCGTAGCTGCTGAGAAAAGGGAAAAGGTTGGAGTGTTCTATGTAATTGTCGGCATGCATGATAGTATTAGAGGAGTAAGAGAAATAAACTTTGGATCGTATAAATGGTTATTGGAAGTGTATGAGACGGGCTGCGGGATTTAGGCAGCACGATCTCGTGAATCAGGGTCACTCGGTAAGAGTGAGGGATTGAGTTGCTATGAGTAGAAGGGAGCTACTATTATCTCGGAGGCAATTAAAGATAACTAAAAGGAAGATAGATTTGGTTAGCCATGGTTGAAATAGCACAGGTGCAGCAGTGATCAGTACCTTCGGTGTGATTGTGTGTGGTTATGGTTCTCATGAATTGAGGTAAGTAAAGGGTTTTCTATATGATGAAGTGTTCACCCTAGTAGTGGTTCAGGAGTTATGGTGGAATTCCTATGCTATTCCATATTGGCATGTTAGGTGTCATAAGCGGTATGCAACTAGAACTAAGAATCGAGATTGCGGTTCGGTGTTAACAAGGACGTCATGAGCTCGGAGGAGCAAGAACGAGGGATCTGAATGTTTAGAATGAGCTGATGTTGTCTTCAGTGTTACCTGAGATTGATGTTCGGTGAAAGAGGATTTTTACCCTTATCATGGGTTCTTGAATGGTTTTACAGCATTAGTGTAGTCGGTGGTATGGATGTGCAAACTTGTTTCCTTGTGTGGAAGGACGCGGGACCGTGACCACAGGAAGATTGTATAAGTGTAACATGTAGTCACCTAAGGGATTGAAAGGATTAGACCAAGTATAAAGGAATGTAATATTGCTTAACTGAGAATTTATGCCTGGAAGGCGTTCGGTTCAGTCGATTTTGGATTGTGGGGTGTCTATCCCCGCTATGATGGTGGTTCTTGTTTATTATGAGGAGATTCGAGGTATTATGGACCCAGGTGAGGCTGTTAGATTAGTTCAATGCAAGAGGAATCGATTTGAAGTGTGTTACTGGATTTAAAATAAGATTTTTGGGTTTCATACGAGTCAGGTGTGTCATTTCAGTATAGCGCTCCGCATAGAAGGGGTGTTGGAATATGAGATGTTGTTTCGTCTTTGTTGATTGGGGTATATTGTGATTGTTCCGTGTGAGTTGTGAAACGGCTTGATAATTTCTTATGTGTTGAGATTCCGCGTAGTGATGTGGTTATGTGAGCAAAGTGGCTCTTGGATTAAGGTTATATATATCGCACCTCAGTTGTGCTTGAGTTTGTAGCATATGGACCTACCAGTCTCCCCAGAAGGGTATTATGCACCTAGCGTGCTTGTGACCGGTATTCAGTGATTTGTAATAATGAGCAATTCAGCTCCGTGTATATCTCCTTATGTGAATTCTATGATGGGACCGGGTGGCACGTGGCCACGGGTATGTTATTTGGATCAGGTTGCACGCCGCAACAGTGTGATGATGAGTAAGGTTCCTGTATTTATTTTCTTGTGTTATATTTCCTATTTTTCTGAAGGAAGTTATATTAGTTGCGTGAGTTGAGTAGTCCTTTTCTGAGTCATTTCATATGTATCATGTTCGAGTTGTGGCCTATTGGCGAGTTTTGGCATTATGTGTGATTGTTGGTCATGTCTGGGATGATTTGCTATTTGAACAGTTCATATTGGGTGAGACGAGATTATTGGATCAGGGGTCAAGTGCGATGAGATTATGTGAAGTACACTTCAGGACAATCACCATTATTTGGTTTGCAATGAGATGATAATCTAAGTCAAGAGAAAATATTTCAATGTTTGGTTAACTCTGCAGTTGGTTAGGAATTTCTACGCATTTCCTCCGTTGTGGTGGTATCGTTAGCATCATAGCAGGGTGTATGTATATATCTTATAAGGTTCGTAGTATTTTGGCTGTTAAGGTTCAGGGAGCGTCATTGTGGGTAGATGATGGATTATGCGGTGTGCGGTGCTGATTCAGCAAAGGTATGCAATTGTGTTCTGGTGCCTTGTGTGGTAGTTGATACGGTGTTCATAGGTTAGACAAGGCCTGACAGAGAATTTCCAGTGTTGGAATTGAGTAACTTGTGGTAGGGATGAAGGAGGGTATCTTAGATTTTATCAAGCTTATGTGTTCAACTGGGTTGTGGCAGCACAGGCAGGTGCACGAGGTGTTAAACAATGATTTCAGATAACTCCAGGGCAGATCTTGGCTTCTTCGAGGACGAACGTCTTTTTAAGTGGGGGAGAATGTAACGACCCGCACGGTCGTTTTGAGCTCTAGCGCGTTGTTCAGTGGTTGGAAGTCATGAACAACTTCATTTCCGGTATTATGACTTGTGCGTATGGTCGGAGTTGAGATTCAAGAAGCTCGGAGTTAGATTGGAAGGAAAATTCTCATTTCGAAAGCCTTAAGTTGGAGAAATTGATTAAGATTAGAATTTTGAGTAAACGGCCTCGGAATCAGGATCAGAAGGTTCCAACAGGTTTGTATGATGATTTCGGACTTGGGCGTATGTCCGGATCGGGGTTTGGATAACCCGGGAGCGTTTCGGCATATATATTGTGGAAGTTAGCTTTTTTGAAGGAATTTCCTAAGTTTGTCTTGAAGTGCATTTCGATGATATTGATGTCCGTTTGGGATTCCGAGCCTGGGAATAGCTCTGTATGGTGATTCTGGAGTTGGGAGCGCGATCGGAAGTTATTTCGGATGTGCGGAAGTCATTTTGAAGTCATTTGGCTAAAGATAGAAATTTGTAGGTTTTTGAGAAGTTTGACCGAGAGTTTGACTTTTTGATATCGGGGTCGGATTCCAATTTCGAAAGTTGGAGCAGGTCCGTAATGTCGAATATGACTTGTGTGCAACATTTGGGGTCAATCAGACGTGATTTGATAGGTTTCGGCATCGGATGTAGAAGTTTGAAATTTCAAAGTTCATAAAGCTTGAATGGGAGTGCGATTCATGATTTCGACAATGTTTGATGTGATTTGAGGACTCGAGCGAGTTCGTATCATGTTTTGGGACATGTTGATATAATTGGTTAAGGTCCTGAGGGCCTCGAGTTGATTTCGGAAGGTTAACGGAATGAATTTCGGACCAAAATAGCTGCTGAAAATTCTGCAGCAAATTGTTTTGGGACAGCAACTTATGCATCGAAGAGCTAACTTTGGAAGCGTATATATAAGAATCTGTAAGGAATATGAAACTTTGCAAAACATGAAAGTTGTAGATCGTTAAGTGTAGTTTTCCTAACAGTCAACCATTTTGCATTTGGAGTTTTGTACAAAAAGTTATGACCGATTGAAGATGGCTAGTGGAGCAGTTTCGCCAGAATTTTCTGATGCATGGAGCCGATTTTAGAAGCTCATATCTCGGAATATATAAAGAGTTATATCGTGTACAGCCTATCAAATTAAATATCTTCGAGACTAGTTTCTACATCTTTAAAGCATTTGTTATTTAAATATTTCTACAAGGTGTTATGGGTGTTTTAACAGAAGGTGTTCAACAAGGGAAATTGTAATAGGATGTACAACCTGCACAGCGCAAGTGCAAGGTACAACTCGATGAAACATGGGCAAATTGTTTTAAACAAGTATTTTGGCCCATTTCTTTCATTTTTTTCATTTGGCTTGGATGATTTTGGAGAGCTCAAGGGGGGGTTTTCACCAAGCAACACAAGGTAAGTGAATTCTTCCTATTTTTGAGTTAAATATGTGATCTTACATGGATTTAGACATGGAAAATTTGTATAAATTTGGGATTTTTGAGGAAGACCTAGAACTTGAAATTTTGGACTTTTACCATGAATTTGAGCATGGAAATAAATTGTATATTTGAGTTAGTAAAGTTATGGGTAGAATTTATCTTCGAGAAATTTCTGAATCCGGGCACGTGGGCCCGAGGGTATTTTGGTCAATTCCTTGAGCGGAGATGGGAGTTTATATAATCTCATTTTTTAGCAAATAATTGAGTATATTTTCATTGGTTTATCATCATTTGGGTAGTTTTGGAGCGTTGTGCATCGATTGGAGTCGTCGGGAAGGCTTGGAGGTCGTTTATGGAATTTCGGAGCGAGGTAAGTCTCCTTTCTAACTTTGTGAGGGGGAATTGTCCCCATTGGTGAACTAAATGAATAAATGCTATTATTTGTGGGGGCTACGTACGCTCGAGGTGACGGGAGTCTGTGCGTTGCTACTGTTATGCCATGTTCGGGTAGTCTAGGACCCACTAGCATGCCTTACGTGTTGTACATGTGATCCTAACATACTTTTAGGCTTATAATGCTATGGAATTGGTAATTAATTTTCCTAAAAAGGTTAGGGTGTACTCTTATTAATTATTTGGAAAGAGGATTGGCTTCCCCGTGTATTATTGTGTTCCTGGAAAAGTTATTTTATTGAATAATTTTAAAACTTGGCAGGCAAATTTCCAGAAAAATAGTCTAAATACTATCTTCATGTTTAATTAAAGATAATTTTATCACTTCTATGAGAAAACTATTTTCTTTAATAAAATATGGATCTTTTATGTGAATACGTGTACATATGAGCATCTGAGTCGCAGGTATGATTCGCGAGCAGGCTAGCCGTATTGTTATTATGTTGACCATGTCGCATGATCGATTCGCGAGTGATGAAAATAGATGCATCTATGGTTCGAGCCGTTCGACCTTCGGCAATGCACAATTTATTATTGTTGGTCTGCGTCGTTCGACCCTCGGCATTTCTTGCGCATGATATTTGATGCGTAGTTGCTATGTTTTTTTATTGCCTTCTTACTGGCCTGGAATGTTAAGTTGTCAATTGAGATGACAGAGATTGAGAATTATTAAATATTTTTGAAGAAGTTGTTCCTTCCCGTTGATTAGGTTGTTATTTGATTAAATCACCCATGTTGATTAATTGGTATTAACATGACGAAGAATTTAATTGTAAATTTTGGAAAGAGTTGACATTATTTATTCTTGAACTTAATAAATTGCCTATGATAACCATGCTTAGTGTCACACTTGAATAATCTAAATAGACCTATAGCAAGTGTTTAATCTGACCTCTCGTCACTACCTCTCTGAGGTTAGGCGGGATACTTACTGAGTACACGTTGTTTTTGTACTCATACTACACTTGCTGTGCATTTTGTTGCAAAGGTACCTTCATAGCCCAGTGACTGACTTGGAGACTTGGACGGGCTGCATCATCCGGAGGCGTTCCGCAGCTGACAGAGTCTTCCTCCTATGTATTTGTACTTTATTTTCAGTCCTTGTTCAATTTGTACCTCGGACAAGCTTTGTATGATTGTATAAATCCTTAGAAGTTGCTCATGCACTTGTGTCACCAGGTTCTGGGGATGTGTTGGGATTTAGTCGATTAAAACTCAATTGAACTGCTATCGTACTTAATTTACGAAGATTTATTTATTTGATTATTAAATTCAATGAAAGGTAACGATTTCAAAAATGTTAAAACAGGAATTTCTTCAACTAATTAAGGTTTGGCTTGCCTGACAGTGGTTTCCGGCGCCATCACGACTTATGGAATTTGGGTCGTGACAACATGGTATCAAAGCTCTAGGTTCCCCTAGGTTTCACGAGTCATGAGCAAGTCTAGTAGAGTCTTGCGGATCGGTACGGAGACGTCTGTACTTATGTTCGAGAGGCTACAGGGCTGTTAGGATTACTTCCCTTCTTGATTCCTCATAATGCGATTTGATTCCTCTGAGGCTTATGCCTATGTTTCTTCTTGCTCTATCTTACACGTCGCGAAGCGCTTGTTATGAATCGGGAATTTGAGGAGTTGTAATGATACCCCAGATATGGTGCGTGAAGTCTTCCGTGCGTAGTTGATTGGGTTGCTGTTGTCGCCCTGCAGAAGGGCAATATGTTGTTTCAGCTCAGTAGTCGTGTTTCTGAGAGCCTTGAGGATATGCTCAAGTAGTGATGATGTTTACGATTGGTTATCGCACAATGTGGGGGTGAAGATAGAGTGCTTGCCCATGTGTTGGGGTGACGAATGGTTCGAAGGGAGGTCTTCTCAAGGCGTGATTTCGAGATTTCGGTATTTTAATTCCGGTAGAGGAAAGGCATTTGGACTATAAATGGTACGGTTCGGATTGATAAAGTAGTAAGTCTTAGTGTATTCAATTGAGGTGGAATATTCACATGTATTGTGATATCGTCGTCATTAGTAGAATGGAATGTGATAAGCTCGTCGGCGCTATGGTTTCTTCGGTTGCATTGGGTCAGAGTGTGATTAAATAGTATTGAAGAAGCGGTTGTCATAGATAGTGGTGTGCGGTGGTCAAAGTATCGAATGAGCGTTTCTAATTAAGGTAGATCAAGGAAGATGATCTTCGGGAAGTCGAAGTTATGGTAATCTGCCGGTTTAAGAGCTGCAGAGAATGATATTGAATTAAGGCAACAATTGGGCAGCATTCGATGTAGGAAGTCATGTGAGAAGTGTCAAGCAGCGGCTAAATTTCTAAAGGGCCAGGCATAAGAAAAGGAAGTCAGGTAGTGATTAAAGGAATGAGTTTAACCAAAGTGGGAGAGTGGCAGCGTCGCATATGAGTTTAGCAATAAGACAGCCGCCTATCTTGAGGAGAAGTTTTGAGTAATTTGAGAATTTTAGTGGACGGGGATTAGGTCCACGAGCTTAATCTGAAATGTTGGTTATTCGGCGGAAGGTTGGATGCAACAGAGAGAAGTTGTCAGGGATGAAGACTGGATGTAGTGTGGCGGTGAATTTTAAGATGTTGTGGCGCATTTAGTAGAGGTCCATGTGGAGCGGACGGACAAGCAAGGTTGGTGAATGAGAGACGGCTTGGGATGGGGTATTGCTATTTTAGAGGGTGTGCAGCGTAGCGTTGTTGGACAGGTTGGTTGAACAAGATCATGTTAGGAAAGGAGAAAGGATCTCAGCAGGGTCTAGAGTGGTGCAAGGATGTAGCTTCGGGCTAAGTGGGGAATCCCATCACCTGTAGTTGTGTTGTAGGATTCTCATGGGGTTGCGGATTGTCAGCATATTGGAAAGTTCTTTCAGCTAAGGGAAAGGAGTAGAATGGTTATTATTCATGGGATTTGATGAATATGTGCACAAGTAGGTCCTATTGGACCAGGGTTGGGCTTCGAAAGGTTCAGTATTTATGCTTAAGGCATATGCAAGTTGTAAGGGCAGTGACTCAGTCACGTACTTCATTGAGAGGATGTTCATATGCTAGAAGAGCTTTGGCGTTGATTGTATTCGGGGCCAGTCAGAGTGGGTGACTCTCAATAGCGGTCTTAGTGAATTCAAAGGTTAAGGAATGCGGTATCTAAGGATTTCGAGCATCTGTGTGAGTACGGATCGAGCTTTTGCAGCGTAGCTGCTGAGAAAAGGGAAAAGGTTTGAGTGTTCTATGTAATTGTCGGCATGCATGATAGTATTAGAGGAGTAAGAGAAATAAACTCCGGATCGTATAAATGGTTATTGGAAGGGTATGAGACGGGCTGCGGGATTTAGGCAGCACGATCTCGTGAATCAGGGTCACTCTGTAAGAGTGAGGGATTGAGTTGCTATGAGTTGAAGGGAGCTACTATTAACTCAGAGGAAATTAAAGATAACTAAAAGGAAGATAGATTTGGTTAGCCATGGTTGAAATAGCATAGGTGCAGCAGTGATCAGTACCTTCGGTGTGATTGTGTGTGGTTATGGTTCTCATGAATTGAGGTAAGTAAAGGGTTTTCTATATGATGAAGTGTTCACCCTAGTAGTGGTTCAGGAGTTATGGTGGAATTCCTATGCTATTCCATATTGGCATATTAGGTGTCATAAGCGGTATGCAACTAGAACTAAGAATCGAGATTGCGGTTCAGTGTTAACAAGGTTGTTATGAGCTCGGAGGAGTAAGAACGAGGGATTTGAACGTTTAGAATGAGCTGATGTTGTCTTCAGTGTTACCTGAGATCTATGTTCGGTGAAAGAGGATTTTTACCCTGATCATGGGTTCCTGAATGGTTTTACAGCATTAGTGTAATCGGTGGTATGTATGTGTAAACTGGTTTCCTTGTGTGAAAGGACGCGGGAGCGTGACCACAAGAAGATTGTATAAGTGTGACATGTATTCACTTAAGGGATTGATATGATTAGACCATGTATAAAGGAATGTAATATTGTTTAACTGAGAATTTATGCCTGGAAGGCGTTCGGTTCAGTCGATTGTGGATTGTGGGGTGTCTATCACCGCTATGATGGTGGTTCTTGTTTATTATGAGGAGAATCGGGATATTATGGACCCAGGTGAGGCTGTTAGCTTAGTTCATTGCAAGCGGAATCAATTTGAAGTGTGTTATAGGATTTAAAATAAGATTGTTGGGTTTCATACGAGTCAGGTGTGTTCATTTCAGTATAGCGCTCCGGAGAGAAGGGGTGTTGGAATATCAGATGTTGTTTCGTCTTCGTTGATTGGGGTATATTGTGATTGTTCTGTGTGTGTTGTGAAACGACTTGATAATTTCTTATGTGTTGAGATTCCGCGTAGTGATGTGGTTATGTGAGCAAAGTGGCTCTTGGATTCAGGTTATATATATCGCACCTCAGTTGTGCTTGAGTTTGTAGCATATGGACCTACCAGTCTCCCCAGAAGGGTATTATGCACCTAGCGTGCTTGTGACTGGTATTCAATGATTTGTAATAATGAGAAATTCAGCTCCGTGTATATCTCCTTATGTGAATTCTATGATGGGACCGGATGGCACGTGGCCACGAGTATGTTATTTGGATCGGGTTGCACGCCGCAACAGTGTGATGATGAGTAAGGTTCCTGTATTTATTTTCTTATGTTGTATTTCCTATTTTTCTGAAGGAAGTTATATTAGTTGCGTGAGTTGAGTAGTCCTTTTCTGAGTCATTTCGTATGTATCATGTTCGAGTTGTGGCCTATTGGCGCATTTTGGCATTGTGTGTGATTGTTGGTCATGTCTGGGATGATTTGCTATTTGAACAGTTCATACTGGGTGAGACGAGATTATTGGATCAGGGGTCAAGTGCGATGAGATTATGTGAAGTAAACTTCAGGACAATCACCATTATTTGGTTTGGAATGAGATGATAATCTAAGTCAAGAGAAAATATTTCAATTTTTGGTAAACTCTGCAGTTGGTTAGGAATTTCTACGCATTTCCTCCGTTGTGGTGGTATCGTTAGCATCATAGCAGGGTGTATGTATATATCTTATAAGGTGCATTGAGAACATCAGGTTCGTAGAATTTTGGCTGTTAAGGTTCAAGGAGCGTCATTGTGGGTAGATGATGGATTATGCGGTGTGCGGTGCTGATTCAGCAAAGGTATGCAATTTTGTTATGGTGCCTTGTGTGGTAGCTGATACGGTGTTCATAGGTTAGACCAGGCCTGACAGAGAATTTCCGGTGTTGGAATTTAGTTCGGAACTTGCGGTAGGGATAAATGATGGTATCTTCAGATTTTATCAAGCTTATGTGTTCAGCTGGGTTGTGGAAGCACGGGCAGGTGCCCGAGATGTTAAACAGTGATTTCAGATAACTCCACGGCAGATCTTTGCACGTTCGAGGATGAACGTCTTTTTAAGTGAGGGAGCATGTAACGACCCGACCAGTCGTTTTGAGCTCTAGCGCGTCGTTCAGCGGTTGGAAGTCATGAACAGCTTCATTTCCGGTATTATGACTTGTGCGTATGGTTGGAGTTGAGATTCAGGAAGCTTGGAGTTAGATTGGAAGTAAAATTCTCATTTCGGAAGCCTTAAGTTGGAGAAATTGATTAAGATTTGAATTTTGAGCAAACGGCCTCGGAATCAGGATAGGAAGGCTCCAGCAGGTTTGTATTATGATTTCGGACTTGGGCGTATGTCCGGATCAGGGTTTGGATAACCCGGGAGCGTTTCGGCGTATATTGTGGAAGTTAGCATTTTTGAAGGAATTTCCTAAGTTTGGCTTGAAGCGCATTTCGATGATATTGATGTCTGTTTAGGATTTCGAGCCTGGGAATAGCTCCGTATGGTGATTCTGGAGTTGGGAGCGCGATCGGAAATGAATTTCGACGTTGTTTGATGTGATTTGAGGCCTCGAGCGAGTTCGTATCATGTTTTGGGACATATTGGTATAATTGGTTAAGTTCCCGAGGGCCTCGAGTTGATTTCGGAAGGTTAACGGAATGAATTTCGGACCAAAATAGCAGCTGAAAATTCTGTTGCAAATCTGTTTTGGGAGAAAAACTTATGCATCGAAGAGCTAATTTTGGAAGCGTATATATAAGAATCCATAAGGAATCTGAAACTTTGCAAAAATGAAAGTTGTAGATCGTGAAGTGTAGTTTTCCGAATAGTAAACCATTTGTCATTTGGAGTTTTGTGAAAAACGTTATGACCGATTGACAATGGCTGGTGGAGCAGTTTCGCCAGAAGTTTCTGATGCATGGAGCCGTCTTTAGAAGCTCATATCTCTGAATATGTAAAGCGTTATATGGTGTGCAGCCTATCAAATCAAAGATTTTCGAGTCTAGTTTCTAAATCTTCAAACCGTTTGTTATTTGGATATTCCTACAAGGAGTTATGGGTGTTTGAACAGAAGGTGTTCAACAAGGGAAATTGTAATAGGATGTACAACCTGCACAGCGCAAGTGCAAGGTACAACTCGATGAAGCATGGGCAAATTGTTTTAAACACGAATTTTGGCCCATTTCTTTCATTTCTTTTATTTGGCTTGGATGATTTTGGAGAGCTCAAGGGGGGATTTTCACGAAGCAACACAAGGTAAGTGAATTCTTCCTATTTTTGAGTTAAATGTGTGATCTTACATGGATTTAGACATGGAAATTTGTATAAATTTGGAATTTTTGGGGAAGACCTAGAACTTGGAATTTTGGACTTTTACCATGAATTTGATCATGGAAATTGTAACAAATTGTATATTTGAGTAAGTAAAGTTATGGGTAGAATTTATCTTCGATAAATTTCGGAATTCGGGCACGTGGGCCTGAGGCCATTTTGGTCAATTCCTTGAGCGGAGATGGGAGTTTATATAATCTGAATTTTTAGCAAATAATTGAGTATAGTTTCATTGGTTTATTATCATTTGGGTAGTTTTGGAGTATTGTGCATCGATTGGAGTCGTCGGGAAGGCTTGGAGGCCGTTTATGGAATTTCGGAGCGAGGTAGGTCTCCTTTATAACTTTGTGAGGGGGAATTGTACTCATAGGTGAACTAAATGAATAAATGCTATTATTTGCGGGGGCTACGTATGTACGAGGTGACGGGAGTCTGTGCGTAGCTACTATTATGCCATGTCCGGGTAGTCTAGGACCCAC
>ML270427.1:53534-92693 GCA_005239495.1 Nicotiana undulata | reverse complement strand
TTTGGCCTAACCTTAGCTTGAGGGAATAGGCATAGAGTCTTATTTGCTATGTGTTAATCCATGTCCAACGTATAGGTGAGGTGACGGGTACCTATATGTTGTGGTCAAGCATGCCCGTGAGTCGAACTTGATAATTTTCATTGTGTTATTTGATATTCTCTGTGTTACGGATTTCTTATCATTCTTGAAGTGATATATCGAGAGTATTTAATGATGTGGAAAGTTATTTGATTATTCGTTCGGTTGAGGATTATATTGTTGAATAATACCTCTGAGTGGGATTGGTTATAGCTGAGTCCCTTGCGGGACGATAGAATCTTTGTTGAGTAATTTTGTGTATTTGAGGTTTCCTATTGTTGTATTTTCCTGTCTAATTGTTGCTTTTATTTATGTTGTGCACGAGGGGACATTCCGTGCCGAGTGATTGTGAGGTTTTGCACGAGGGGACATTCCGTGCCGAGTGATTATCTATTATTGCACGAGGGGACATTCTGTGCCGAGTGATTATTATTTATGCACGAGGGGACATTCTGTGCCAAGTGAGTATGAGGTTATGCATGAGGGGACATTCCGTGCCGAGTGATTGTGAGGTTATGCACGAGGGTACATGTCATGTCTTTTTCTGTTTATTTACTTATTCCGAGCTGTTAAATTCCTGTTGTTATTTCTACATTTCAATTATTATCTTGTTCTATTGTTTTAGCAGTTGTGGCCCCTTTATCCCTAGCATGTTCTCCCCCGTAGTTGTATTACTTGTTTATTTGTTGTCGTGTCCTAGCCTCGTCACTACTTCGCTGAGGTTAGGCTCGACACTTAATCAGTACATGGGGTCAGTTGTACTGATGCTACACCTGCACTTCTCTATGATGTGCAGATTACAATGCCAGACCCAGTGGACACTGAGCGAGGGAGTATCCTTCAGTCCACGGTGACACCGAGGTAGTCTTGCAGACGTCCGCAGGCCTTGGCGTCACCTCTTACCCTTTTCTCTCATTTTCTGTCTTATTTGAGTAGTTCCAAGAAAGTTGTATCTACTTATTTCAGACCATTGTATTTAGTAAACTCTTAGACTGTTCGTGAGATTGTGGCACCGGTTTCTGGGGTTGTGCTTAAGGAAAATTATCTCGAGATTTCTATTTAGTTCTCAAATTTTATATTACTTCCGCATTTTTATTATCATTGTTCTAGTTATTTTTGGTTATTTAATTGTTAATAAGTTAATTTAATTCATACGTTGGCTTGTCTAGCGGGTTCAACGTTAGACGCCATCACGGCTTGAAGGTGGGATTTCAGGTCGTGACAAGTTGGTATCAGAGCACTAGGTTGCTTAGGTCTCACAACTCACAGACAAACTTGGTAGAGTCTGAGGGATCGGTACAGAGACGTCTGTACTTATCCCCCAGAGGCTTAAAAGTTAGGAATAACTTCACATCTTTTCTTCTCTGTCGTGCAACTTGAACTCTAAATATTAATTGAGTCTCTATTCTATTCTCTCGTGGATGGCGAGAATGCGTGCTTCCTCATCTATGGATCAGCAGCATGATCCTCCTGTTGCAGCTCCTACGAGGGGCCGAGGACGAGGTCGAGGCCGTGCTAGAGGCAGAGCCAGATCAGCATTCCCAATAGAGGACCCACGGGTAGACTTTGTCGGTGAGGTTCCTGCTCAGACGCTTCCAGTCAGACCATCTCAGGTCCCAGAGGGGTTCATTTCCACCCCGGTTCTTCAAGACGCTCTTGTCCGCTTAGTGGGACTTATGGAGAGCATCTCTCAGGCTGGTGGAGGGCCCCAGACTCCTGCTACTCGCACACCAGGGCAGCTAGCTCCTCAGTTCCAGACTCCGGCACCTCAGGCAGTCGGAGTAGCTCAATCGGGTATTATGGCACATGCCGTTGAGGGGGCAGCTATGTCAGCAGATGCTCTATGGAGACTAGATCGGTTCACCAAGCTATTTCCTACTACTTTTACTGGTGCACCATCAGAGGATCCCCAGGATTACTTGGACAGTTGTTATGAGGTCCTTCAGAACATGGGCATTGTGGAGGCCAATGGGGTCGATTTCGCTACTTTTCGTCTTTCTGGTACCGCCAAGACTTGGTGGAAAGACTATTGCTTGACCAGATCAGCTGGGTCTGCTCCTTTGACTTGGGCTCAGTTCTCCGAGTTGTTCTTGGGGAAGTTTCTTCCAGTTACTCAGAGGGAGGACCTTCATAGGCAGTTTGAGCGCCTCCAGCAGGGATCTATGACTGTTACTCAGTACGAGACCAGGTTCATCACTCTAGCTCGGCATGCTATCATGATACTCCACATTGATCAAGAGAGAGTGAGGAGGTTTATCGAGGGTCTAGCTCAGCCTATCAGATTTCAGATGGCTAGGGAGGTAGGTACTGATATCTCCTTTCAAGATGCGGCCGATGTGGCCAGGCGTATTGAGATGGTTTTATCACAGGGCGGTGGTCAGGGGTCTGACAAGAGACCTCGTTATTTTGGCCGGTTAAGTGGTGCCTCATCTGGAGGCAGAGATTCCTTTGGCAGAGGGCATCCTCCTAGGCCTTATCAGTCGGCACTTCAGGATCCCGCGGTGCACCACCAGCTCCTATCAGTGCACCGCTGATTCAGAGCTTCCAGTGTGGTCATTCTAGTCGTCAGGGACAGTTCCAGGGTCAGTATTCTCAGCAGCCGAGGTCTTGCTTCACTTTCGGTAGTACGGGGCACATTTCCAGGTTTTGCCCCCGGGGTTTTGGTGGGCCTCAGTATCAGGGTTCTCGTGCTATGGTTCCCGCATCAGGTGCACCCCCACCCCCTCAGCCAGCTAGGGGTGGTGGTCGAGGTGCCATAGGTGGAGGTCAGATTCATAGAGGTGGAGGACAGACCACGAGAGGTAGAGGTCAGCCTGCAGTAGGTCGACCTAGAGATATTTAGGTTGGAGGGGCTCCGCCCCGATGCTATGCTATTCTTGCCAGGCCTGAGGCTGAGGCCTCTGATGCAGTTATTATAGGTACGGTTTCAGTTTGCAGCCGAGATGCTTCGGTTTTGTTTGATCCGGGGTCTACATTCTCTTATGTGTCTTCATATTTTGCCCCTTATCTGAGTATGCCCCGTGATTCCCTGAGTACTTCTGTATATGTGTCTACACCGGTGGGTGATTCTATTGTGATTGATCGAGTCTACCGAACATGCTTAGTGGTTATTGGTGGTTTGGAGACTCAGGTAGATCTTTTTCTTCTTGATATGGTTGACTTTGATGTTATATTGGGGATGGATTGGCTATCTCCCTACCATGCTATTCTGGACTGTCATGCCAAGATTGGGACTTTGGCCTTGCTGGGAGCACCTTGTTTGGAGTGGAGAGAGACTCCTACTCATTCTTCCGGTAGAGTTATTTCATATATGAAGGCTCGGTGCATGGTCGAGAAGGGTTGTTTGGCCTATTTGGCCTATGTTCGTGATTCTAGTGCCGAGGTTCCTTCTATGGAGTCTGTGCCTGTGGTTCGTGAGTTTCTAGAGGTTTTCCCTGCTGACCTGTCGGGTATGCCACCCGACAGGGACATTGATTTTTGTATTGAGTTGGCTCCGGGCACTCAGCCCATTTCTACTCCGCCTTATCATATAGCCCCGCCAAAGTTGAAGGAGTTGAAGGAGCAGTTACAGGATTTGTTGGATAAAGGCTTCATTAGGCCTAGTGTTTCTCCTTGGGGTGCTCCAGTGTTGTTTGTCAAGAAGGAAGATGGCTCAATGAGGATGTGCATTGACTACCGGTAGTTGAATAAGGTTACTATTAAGAATAATTATCCTTTGCCGAGGATTGATTATCTATTTGACCAGCTTCAGGGTGCTACAGTGTTTTCCAAGATAGACTTGAGATCTGGTTACCATCAGCTGAGGATTAGGGCGTCTGATGTCCCTAAGACAGCCTTTCGCACTCGTTATGAGCATTATGAGTTCTTGGTGATGTCATTTGGGTTGACAAATGCCCCCGCTGCTTTTATGGAGTTGATGAACCGAGTGTTCAGTCCCTATTGGGACTCATTCGTTATTGTTTTCATTGATGATATATTGATACACTCTCGTAGCCGTGAGGAGCATGAGCTGCCTTCGAGTCGTCCTTCAGACTTTGAGAGAGAGTCAGTTGTATGCCAAATTTTCTAAGTGTGAGTTCTGGTTGAGTTCGGTTGCATTTCTAGGCCATGTGGTATCATCAGAGGGTATTCAGGTGGATCCCAAGAAGATTTCAGCAGTTAGAGATTGGCCTAGACCCACCTCAGCTACAGAGATTTGGAGTTTCTTGGGCTTAGCAGGTTATTATCGCCGCTTTATGGAGGGTTTTTCATCTATCGCAGCCCCGATGACCAGGTTGACACAGAAGGGTTCCCAGTTCATATGGTCTGATGAGTGTGAGGCGAGCTTTCAGAAGCTCAAGACAGCCTTGACCACAGCACCAGTGTTAGTTTTGCTCACAGGTTCAGGGCCTTATACCGTATATTGTGATGCTTCACGAGTTGGACTTGGTGCAGTGTTGATACAGGAGGGCAAGGTTATAGCTTATGCTTCTCGTTAGTTGAAGGTTCATGAGAAGAACTATCCAGTTCATGATTTGGAGTTAGCAGTTATTGTTCATGCATTGAAGATTTGGAGGCATTATCTGTATGGGGTGCCATGTGAGGTGTTCACGGATCACAAGAGTCTGCAATATCTGTTCAAGCAGAAAGAGTTGAATATGAGGCAGAGGAGATGGTTAGAGCTGTTGAAAGATTATGACATTACCATTCTCTATCATTCGGGAAAGGCCAATGTGGTGGCCGATGCTTTGAGCCGAAAGTCAGCCAGTATGGGTAGTCTTGCTTATCTATCAGTCGGAGAGTGACCGCTTGCTTTGGATGTTCAGGCTTTGGCCAGCCGGTTTATGAGATTGGAGGTTTCTGAGACTGGCAGTGTTTTGGCCCATACTGTGGCCCGTTCTTCATTGTATGATCGTATTCGGGCCAGGCAGTATAATGATCGTCATTTATGTGTTCTTAGAGATACGGTCCGGCACGGAGGTGCCAAGCAGGTCACAGTTGATGATGAGGGAGTTCTGAGGATGCAAGGCCGTATTTGTGTGCCTGATGTTGATGGTATTCGTGAGTTGATATTGCAGGAGGCCCATAGTTCCCGGTATTCCATTCATCTGGGCGCCGCAAAGATGTTCCAGGACTTGCGGCAGCATTATTGGTGGCGGAGGATGAAGAAGGATATTGTAGCCTATGTAGTTCGGTGCTTGAACTGTCAGCAGGTTAAGTACGAGCACCAGAGACCCGGTGGTTTGATGCAGCAGATTGAGCTTCCCGAGTGGAAGTGGGAGAGTATTACCATGGATTTTGTAGTCGGACTCCCACAGACTCAGAGGATGTTTGATGTGGTGTGTGTCATTGTGGATAGGCTGACCAAGTCAGCACACTTCATTCCTATATCAGTTTCGTATTCTTCAAAGAAGTTGTCCAAGATCTATATGAGGGAGATTGTTCGATTGCATGGTGTGCCCGTATCCATTATATCTGACCGAGGTACTTAGTTTACCTCTCATTTCTGGAGAGTATTTCAGCGTGAGTTGGGCACACGGGTTGATTTGATCACAACATTTCATCCTCAGACGAACGGACAATCCGAGCGCACTATTTAGATCTTGGAGGATATGCTACGAGCGTGTGACATTGACTTTGGTGGTTCATGGGACCAGTTTTTGCCTTTAGCTGAGTTTGCCTACAATAACAGTTATCAGTCGAGTATTCAGATGGCTCCGTATGAGGCGTTGTACGGTAGGCAGTGTTGATCGCCAGTCGGATGATTTGAGCCGGGAGAGGCTAGATTGTTGGGTTTTGAGTTAGTCCAGGATGCCTTGGACAAGGTGAAGATCATTCAGGATAGACTTCGTACAGCTCAGTCCAGGCAGAAGAGTTATGCGGATCACAGAGTTCGAGACTTGGCATTTATGATAGGAGACCGGGCATTTCTTCGGGTGTCACCCATGAAGGGCGTGATGAGGTTCGGAAAGAAGGGCAAGTTGAGCCCTAGGTACATCGACCCATTTGAGATTCTGGACAAGGTAGGAGAGGTGGCCTACAGACTTGCCTTGCCACCGAGTTTATCAGTCGTGCATCCTGTGTTTCACGTATCTATGCTTCAGAGGTATATTGCGGATCCATCTCATGTACTTGACTTCAGCGGTGTCCAATTGGACAAGGATTTGTCTTATGAGGAGGAGCCGGTAGCCATATTAGCTCGGCAGGTTCGTTAGTTGAGATCGAAGAGTTATCCTTCGGTTCGTGTTTAATGGAGAGGTCAGCCGGTTAAGGCAGCTAGTTGGGAGTCCGAGTCCGATATGCGGAGCCGATATCCCTATATGTTTCCAGTTTCAGGTACTTTTCTATGTCCGTTCGAGGACGAACGTTTGTTTTAGAGGTGGAGATTGTGATGACCCAAAAGGTCATCCCATGTAATTTTACCTAATCTGTGTTTCGAGGCCCTGAAAGCCTCCATTTATCTCACCTCGATATATGTGCGCAGCCTAGGCGCGTAGCCGGGAAGCCTTTATGTGGAAGATTGAATAAATATTGAATTTATGATAATTAATTGAATAAAGTTGACTTTGGTCAACATTTTTGGTAAACGGGCCCGGACCCGTGATTTGACGGTCTCGGAGGGTCCGTAGGAAAAAAAATGGGACTTGGGCGTATGCCCGGAATCGAATTCCGAGGTCCCAAGTCCGAGAAATGATTTTTTAAAGAAAATTATTTTCTGAAAAATATAAAGGCTTTTGAAAATTAAATTTGATGTGAAACCGGTGTTATCGGGCATGTATTATGGTTCAGGAGCCCGGAACAGGTTCAATATGTTTTATATGAGTTGTCTGTGAAATTTGGTAAGAAACGGACTTAGGTTGACGTGATTCAAACAAAAAAATGGAAAATTTGAGGTTTAAGAGGTTTTGAGAAATTTTATAGATTTTGAGGTTTAATTCGTTGTTTTTTATGTTAATTTGGTGATTTTATTGCTCGAATAAGTTCGTGGTATGTTTTTGAGGTTGTGTGTATATTTGATTTTGAGCCCCGGGGGCTCGGGTGAGTTTCGGGTAGGTGTCGGGATGCTAAAGTTTTGAAAAATCTGGTGTTTTAGGTTGTATCTGGTGTCTGAGGTTTAACACTATGCGATCACATAAGAGTCTCCGCGATTGCATAGCACTGCGTAGGAGGGGAGTCAGATTACTCTATGTGATCGCATAGGAAGATCTGTGATCGCACAGGTGTAGGAGAGCTGGGGTGGGGGCTGGTAGGTTATTCAGTGCGGTCGCGTCAACTTATGTGCGATCGCGTAGTGGGAGCACCGTAGAGCAGTGCGATCGCATTAGGTAATCCGCGATCGCAGTGCCCTGAAGTCACTCCTTGCGATCGCATAGACCAAGTTTGCCCAGTTATTTAAAAATCCAAAATCAGAATATTCATTACGGAATTTTGATATTTCTCACTACCTTCCTCTTCCCCACATCTCCTTTGGCCATTTTTGAAGAGCTTCATCACCATAGCTTCATAGGTAAGCAATTCTAAATTCATTTTCTTCCATTTTCATCAACCCTTGTTAGATTCTAGGCCTAAAATCATGATATTAGAGGGTAGAAATTGGGGTTTTGGGTAGAGTTAGGGCTTTTTGAATATTTGGGAATTCGACCTCGTTTTGGGGTCGGATTTCAAAACAAATTGTATATTCGGGCTCGTGGGGGAACGGGTTATCGGGTTTTGGTCCGAACCTCGTGTTTGACCAAGCGGGCCCGGGGTCGACTTTTGGAATTTTTGGAAGAATGTTGGGAATTCTATAATTAGGCATTGGAATTGAATTGTTGAGTAATTATTGATATTATTGAGTCGATTATGTATAGATACGATTGTTTCGGAGTCGGATTCGAGAGGAAAAGCGGTGTTAGAGGCTTGATTTGCATTCTTGGAGTCGAGGTAAGTGTTTGGCCTAACCTTAGCTTGAGGGAATAGGCATAGAGTCTTATTTGCTATGTGTTAATCCATGACCAACGTATAGGTGAGGTGACGGGTACCTATATGTTGTGGTCAAGCATGCCCGTGAGTCGAACTTGATAAGTTTCATTGTGTTCTTTGATATTCTCTGTGTTACGGATCTCTTATCATTCTGGAAGTGATATATCGAGAGTATTAATGATGTGGAAAGTTATTTGATTATTCGTTCGGTTGAGGATTATATTGTTGAATTATACCTCTGAGTGAGATTGGTTATAGTTGAGTCCCTTGCCGGGACGATAAAATCTTTGTTGAGTAATTCTGTGTATTTGAGGTTTCCTATTGTTGTATTTTCCTGTCTAATTGTTGCTTTTATTTATGTTGTGCACGAGGGGACATTCTGTGCCGAGTGATTATTATTTATGCATGAGGGGATATTCCGTGCCGAGTGACTATGAGGTTATGCACGAGGGGACATTCCGTGCCGAGTGATTTTGAGGTTATGCACGAGGGGACATGATGTGCCTTTTTCTGTTTATTTACTTATTCCGAGCTGTTAAATTCCTGTTATTATTTCTACATTTCAATTATTATCTTATTCTGTTGTTTTAGCAGTTGTGGCCCTTTTATCCCCAGCATGTTCTCCCCCGTAGTTGTATTACTTGTTTATTTCCTGTCATTACTTCCTGTTATATTATTGAACTGCACAAGTGTTATTTGTTGTCGTGTCCTAGCCTCGTCACTACTTCGTCCAGGTTAGGCTCGGCACTTACTCAGTACATGGGGTCGGTTGTACTGATGCTACACCTGCACTTCTCTATGATGTGCAGATTACAGCGCCGGACCCAGTAGACAATGAGCGAGGGAGTATCCTTCAGTCCACGGCGACACCGAGGTAGTCCTGCAGACGTCCGCAGGCCTTGGCGTCACCTCCTACCCTTTTCTCTCATTTTCTGTCTTATTTCAGTATTTCCAAGACAGTTGTATCTACTTATTTTAGACCATTGTATTTAGTAAACTCTTAGACTGTTCGTGATATTGTGGCACCGGTTTCTAGGGTTGTACTTAAGGAAAGTTATCTCGAGATTTCTATTTAGTTCTCGAATTTTATATTACTTCCGTATTTTTATCATTGTTCTAGTTATTTTTGGTTATTTAATTGTTAATAAGTCAATTTAATTCATACGTTGGCTTGTCTAGCGGGTTCAACGTTAGACGCCATCACGGCCTGAAGGTGGGATTTCGGGTCGTGACAGACGCTTGCTAGCTGCAGGTGCTAGTTCATTCTTTTTCAACTCTTCAGATCATGATGGGAGCAAAACTCGTGACTCAGTCATGTCTTGAGCAATCCTCATCTTGCCTTTGCTTCTGCATTTTGGATTCTTATTTTCTCTTCTTCTTTTTTTTTTTTATTCTGGATTGAGACTACTTCTGTTTGTCATCACGGATTGTCGACTCGCATTCTTGCTGCGAGCTTCTGCTACTTCTAACTTGAATTGAATTCTGAAATGACTTCCCTCGTTATCCAGGTGGGCGCCTGATGCTAAAAACTTGAAATATATTCCCTCATGCTCCCGGTGGGTGCCTGATGACTTAACTTGAAATGATTTCCCTCGTTTTCCAGGTGGGCGCCTGATGACTTAACTTGAAATGAATTCCCTCGTTTTCCAGGTGGGCGCCTTATGACTTAACTTGAAATGAATTTCCCCGTTTTCCAGGTGGGCGCCTGATGACTAAACTTGAAATGAATTCCCTCGTTCTCCAGGTGGGCGCTTGATGACTTAACTTGAAATGAATTCGCTCGTTATCTAGGTGGGTGCCTGATGACTTAACTTGAAATTAATTCCCTCGTTCACCAGGTGGTCTCCTGATGCTAAAGACTTGAAATAGATTCCCTTATTCTCCAGGTGGGTGCCTGATGACTTAACTTGAAATGAATTCCCTCGTTCTCCAGGTGGGCGCCTAATGATTTAACTTGAAATGAATTCCCTCGTTTTCCAGGTGGGCCTGATGACTATTCTTGAAATGAATTCCCTCGTTCTCCAGGTGGGCGCCTGATGACTTAAACTTGAAATAGATACCCTCATTCTCTATGTGGGTTCCTGATGCAAACTTAAAAACTTTAAATAAATTCCCTCGTTGTCCGGGCGCCTGCAATCAAAACAACAAAACGAACAATGTTTTCTGCCCCAGTTTGCACTCGGGAGATTTGTGAGTTGTTAGAAAAAACTGTAAACCACTTATGCTACTGATGCAATGATAAGAGTTAACTGAAGACTCGACTAGGATGTGCGTCTCCTGTGAGAAAAACAAAGAATGTTTGACTAGCAAGTGCGTCTGCTAAGAGTTAAACCTGAAAAACCCAAACTAGGAAGTGCGTCTCCTAAGTGGGGTGAAATCTCAATTTAGGAAGTGCGTCTCCTAAAAGTATATCCTGAAAGACCCAGACTAGGAAGTGCGTCTCCTAAGGGGGTGAAACTTCAATAACTCAAATTAGGAAGTGTGTCTCCTATGAATGAACTTCAATGAATTAAACTAGGAAGTGCGTCTCCTATGAATGAATTTAAATGGCCAAAGCTAGGAAGTGTGTCTCCTAAAAGTATAATCTGAAAGACCCCTACTAGGAAGTGCGTCTCATACAGGTGAAACTTCAATGATTCAAACTAGGAAGTACGTCTCCTAGGACTGAACTTAAATGACCCAAAACTAGGAAGTGTGTCTCCTAGGGGTAAATCTCAATTTAGGAAGTGCGTCTCCTAAAACAAAAATATAACCTGAAAGACCCAGATTAGGAAGTGTGTCTCCTAGGGGTGAAACTTGAATGACTCAAACTAGGAAGTGCGTCTCCTAGGGATAAATTCTCAATTTAGGAAGTGCGTCTCCTAAAACAAAAATATAACCTGAAAGACGCAGACTAGGAAGTGCGTCTCCTAGGGGTAAATCTCAATTTAGGAAGTGCGTCTCCTAGGGGTAAATCTCAATTTAGGAAGTGCGTCTCCTAGGGGTAAATCTCAATTTAGGAAGTGCGTCTCCTAGGGGTAAATCTCAATTTAGGAAGTGCGTCTCCTAAACAAAATATAACTTGAAAGACCCAGACCAGGAAGTGCGTCTCCTAGGGGTAAAACTTCAATGACTCAAACTAGGAAGTGCGTCTCATAGGAATGAACTTAAATGACCCAAACTAGGAAGTGTGTCTCCTAACAAAATATAACCTGAAAGACACAGACTAGGAAGTGCGTCTCCTAGGGGTGAAACTTCAATTTAGGAAGTGCCTCTCCTAAAAGTATATCCTGAAAGACCCGGACTAGGAAGTGCGTCTCCTAGGGGTGAAACTTCAATGACTCAAACTAGGAAGTGCGTCTCCTAGAACAAAACATAACTTGAAAGACCCAGTCTGGGAAGTGCGTCTCCTAGGGGTGAAACTTCAATGACTCAAACTAGGAAGTGCGTCTCCTAGAACAAAACATAACTTGAAAGACCCAGTCTAGGAAGTGCGTCTCCTAGGGGTGAAATATCAATTTAGGAAGTGTGTCTCCTAGAACAACATATAACTTGAAAGACCCAGGCTAGGAAGTGCATCTCCTAGGGGTGATGTGTGATCTTCTCAATAACCTTTGCATTAGCATAATTGGGGCATTACACCTGAAAAATTCAAGCTTTGATGTGAACATAGCCTTCATCCCTATTTCAGACAAAGAAAAACTTGTGAGTTTAAAATATGGTGGTTAGTTTGTGGCCTTGACCTTGAGGGCTACTACTCATTCACTTGCCATGATAACTTTGATTTCCACTTGGAAGACCTTGCTTGTTATTGGTTAACCAGTTTTCCGTCAACCCTTACCAATGAAAACACCTCTGATCCATTCAAGCCCAATACCTTATACCCGATGTATTTCTCATGAATGGACATTTAAAGAACCTTTGCATTTCACATGGATCCCAAAGCACGTCGATTATTATCAAATCAATGTGCATATTGTTCTTTCCTGAATTATGCTGCTTTGATGTGCTAGCCAGATGCCGCTCTATGCAATTGGAAAGTTGGTAGCAAATTTTGAAGTTATTTCTCACTTGTTCTGACCAAAGGGTCTCAAAAAGAGGAATTGAACAAAGCAAGAGGAACAGAGTAAGGGACAATGGAAAGAGATGATATCAAACAAGAAAATTACAAAGTAGAAACTTATCACATGTGGACACCAACTCTAATGACTATGACATGCATTTTTGGATTGAGAAGCCTAATCTGTCAAGCAAGTCTAATGTTCCACTCTTGTTATACCTCTATGCCGTGAAACTGGGTTTCAGTGCTCCGATCATCCTATCTGATTCACGATCCTTATTCGACTTGTAGTGCCCGAATGGTTTTCACCATCAAGCCTCTCTCATTTTGCTCTTTCTCTCAACTCACTGTCGCCTTATGGTGCCCCTAAGGGTTTTCACCAATAAGACTCTCTCATTTTATCATTTTCTCTCTTTGTGTTGAGATCAAGGTATTATCCATTATTCAAGAAAATCATACTTTCACCACACACTTGCTTTGGCATCCTCAAAGATTGGTCGGAAGGTCTTTCTTTGGACCGTAATGTAGGCTTTTGGACATGGTTGGAAAGAAATGGTGGTATGACGGCTCAAAATAATTTGAGATTAAAGGGTTAAAATTTACAACTTTTAGAATCAGATCTTTTGGCCAAAATTAAAACTTCTGCCCCAGTTTCTTGGAGTCTGGGATTTATTTATTTATTTTGAAATTTTTTTTTTGGATTTTTGTTTTAATGGGTCCGAACCATAAGGCTGCCTACGTATTTTGTGGTGACAAGAATCAAGTCGAGCGTAGTTCAAACGTACAATTTGTTTTGTTTTCCCCATTTTTCCTTCTTTTTCTCTTTTTTTCTATTTTTCTCTTTTTCCGTGTTCTCTTTTTTTTCCTTTTCTCTTTTTCTATTTTTCTCTTATTCTTTTTTCTACTTTTTAAAAAAAATTCCAACTATATTTTGGATTCCAAAAGAGGGGCATGGAAGAGAACAAGTTAAGGCTCAAAGGTGTGATGACCCAAAAGGGTCATCTTATGTAAATATAATTATGACTGTGTTCCGAGGCCCTGAAAGTCTCCGTTAATCTTACCGCGATGTGCGTGCGCATCCCGGGCGCGTTTCCAGGAAGCCTTTATATGAAAACTTGATATAGGGTTGAATTTATGATAATTAATTGAATAAAGTTGACTTTGGTCAATATTTTTAGTAAACGAACCCGGACCCGTGAATTGGCGATCCCGGGAGGTCCATAGGAAAATATAGGACTTGGGCGTATGCCCGGAATCGAATTCCAAGGACCCAAGTCCGAGAAATAAATTTTTAAAGAAAATTATTGTCTGAAAATAATAAAGGCTTATGAAAATAAACCTTGATGTGAAACCTGTGTTGCCGGGCCCGTATTATGGTTCCAGAGCCTGGAACAGGTTCAATATGTGTTATTTAAGTTATCTGTGAAATTTGGTAAGAAACGGACTTGATTTGACGGATTCCGGATCAAAATGGGAAATTTAGAGTTAATGAAGTTTTGAGAAATTTCATAGAATTTGAAATTTGGTTTGGAATGTGATTTTATGTTATCGAGGTCCGAATGCAATTCCGAGATTGGGAATAGTTCTGTTATGTCATTTATGACTTGTCTGCAAAATTTGGGGTTGTTCCGAGTAGTATAGGTCGGTTTGGCGCGTTGTTATAGAAATCAAGAACTTAGAAATCCTTAAGTTTGATCCTAGGGGTTTTGAGGGGTGATTATTAGATTTAGCGTTGTTTTGGGTGTTCCGAAGGCTCGAGCGAGTCTGTATTATTAGTTAGGACTTGTTGGTATATTTGGACGGGGGCTCGGGTGGGCCCAGGTGCCTCTCGAACACCACAAGAGGCCAAAAACCAGCTGAAGATGCAGCTGGTGCACCTGATCTGGTGTGACCGCAGGTTCGGTTGCCCAGCCGCAGGTGCGGGACCGCTCCTGCGGTCCCAACCTCGCAGGTGCGAAGGTTTCGCAGGTGCGGTTCCTCTTCCGCAGGAGCGGAACCGCAGGTGCGGTCTCCAGCTCCGCAGGTGCGACCCCAGCCCCTCTTGCCCAATTCCGCAGGTGCGAGATCGCAGGTGCGAGATCGCAGGTGCGAGATCGCAGGTGCGGTCCTCGAGCCGCAGGTGCGGAATCCCTGTAGGTCAGGCAGTGAAATCTCATTTAAACACGGGATTGAGTCATTTCTTCCATTTTCCATCTTCTTCCTTGTGTTATTTGGGAGCTTCCAAGAGGGCCTTCAACCTAGTACTTGAGGTAAGTAAATTCCCCTATCTAACGCTAGTTTCAAACATTAATTCCTAGTTAAATTCCCTACTAAATTATCTAAAATCATAGAATTAGGTAGTAGTTTTAGGGCTCTTGAGGATTTTGTGATTTTCCATTTTAGGCCATGAATTCAAGTAGAAATCACACCTTAATGATCCTTAGGCTATGGGTGAGTGATCCCTTCGAGAATTTTCGGAATTTGATCATGCGGGACCGGGGTTGGAACTTGGGAATTCTTCAAGAATAGTGATTTATTTGAATAGCTAAGATAACTTCCCACATTGTGCATGCATTGATTCAATTGTACCCNGGGGCTACGTACGCACCAAGTGACGAGAGTCCGTACGTAGCGGCTATCATTGTTATGTCCGGGTAGTTAGGCCCACATCATGTCTTATATGCTTCCTCGTAATGCCTTATATGCTTTCTTATAATTCCTTATATGCTTCCTTGAAATGCTTTATAAGATTCATTGTGACGCCATATGTACTATGAGATTATGTTTTGTATAGTATTGTTCCTCTGAGGCTTTATGGAAATTGTTGAATGGAAAGGAATTTGTTATGAAAAAGTAATTGAAGTGTATATATATGGGATCGGGCCGTACGCCACGGCAGAGTTGAAAAGAAATTGAATATATATGGGATCGGGCCGTACGCCACGGCAGAGTTGAAAATAAATTGAAATATATATGGGATCGGGCCGTACACCACGACAGTGTTAAGAAGTATTGGTGATATATATAGGATCGGGTCGTACGCCAGTTGAAAGGTAATTGTGATATATATGGGATCGGGTCGTACGCCACGGCAGTATTGAGAAATATTTGAAGTACATATGGGATCGAGTCGTACGCCACGGTGAGTTTAGAAGGTACCTTATGGGAGCGGGCCGTACGCCACGGTAGATCTAAGATTTGGTGATTATCGTTTCGTTTCGGTGGTCTTACCCTTGAAAGTGTATTATTGCTTAATTCAATAGTTGTTTGGATTTCTGCTCTTGATATGTACTTGTTGTTTATTTCCTGACATGCCTTCTGTATTTCATTATATTCTATCATATGTTATTACTGTTGGACCTTAGTGAGTATCGAGCCGACCTCTCGTCACTACTTCTTCGAGTTTAGGCGGGACACTTGGTACATATTTATTTAATATGTACTCATGCTGCACTTCTGTACTTAACTGTACAGGTTCTGAGGCTGGTGCTTCTGGTTATTGTACCGGAGATAGATCCTGAGCTTGTTGGATAGATGGACCCGACTTCGCCCTCCAGTCTTCGAGGGTGAGCGGGGAGAGGATGCTCGGGATTTTATTGATAGGTGCAAGGACAGACTGCACAACATGAGGATTTTGGAGTCCCATGGAGTGGATTTCACCACATTTTAGTTAGAGGGAAGAGCTCGCAGGTGGTGGCAGTCATATATTCTCAGTAGACCAGCAGATTCTCCTCCTGTCATTTGGGATCAGTTCGCTCAGCTATTTCTAGATAGATACATTCTGAGAGGGAGGAGCTACGGGGTCAGTTTGAGCGACTTGAGCAGGGGCAGATGTCAGTGACTGATTATGAGGCTAGATTTTCCGAGTTATCTCACCATGCCCTTATGATTATTCCTACTGATGCCAAGAGGGTGCGGCGGTTTGTGGCATGCTTGCATCCAGGTATTAGGGCCTCTATGGCCCGAGAGGTGGAAATGGGTACCAGCTTGTAGTCGAGATAGCTTGACGGATTGAGGGGTATCGGTTGAGGAGCAGGGTCAGCGGGACAAGAGGGTCAGGTTCTCAGGAGAGTTCAGGGATGTTTCAGCTAGGAGCAGGGGTCAGTTCGGGGGTGGTCAGCTTAGCAGACCTTCATATTCACCACCCCACTACCCCCTCGAGGTGGTTCAGTGAGGCCATAGTTCAGCGCTATGCCAGAGCGTTCCTATCGTCCTCCAGCCATCCAGGGTGCACCCAGCGGTTATTCCAGTCATCAGTCTAGAAAGTTCACACCGCCCTCCGGCTATTCAGGGTTCTTCCTCTTTCGGGCAGCGGGCTGTAGCATTCGAAGGTTGTTTCGAGTGTGGGGAGCCGGGTCATACGTGGAGGTATTGTCCCAGGTATCGGGGCAAGGCAGTGCAGCAGAGTTATCAGCCTCAGAGTTCAGCACCAGCAGTCCAGCCACCTCGAGGTGGAGGACAGGTCGGCAGGGGTCGTCCTAGAGGGGGAGGCTATTCAGGAGGAGGTCAGTTAGTTCATGTTCACTCTGGGGGAGTTCAGTCTTCCGGAGCCTCAGCCAGATTTTATGCCATTCCGGCCAGATCAGATGCAGTGGCCTCAGACGCCGTAATCACAGGTATTATCTCAGTATGTGGTAGAGAGGCTTCGGTACTATTTGATCCAGGATCCACGTATCCATATGTTTCAGTACTATTTGCTCATTTCCTGGATATCCCTCATGAGTCCTTGGGTTCCTCTATATATGTGTCCACTCTTGTGGGCGATTCTGTGGTGGTAGACCAGGTCTACCGGTCTTGTGTGATCACTTTCTGCGGTTTTGATACCAGAGCAGATCGTTTATTGCTGGATATGATTGATTTTGAGGTTATCCTAGGCATGGATTGGCTATATCCTTATCATGTTGTGTGAGACTGCCATGCCAAGACAGTCACTTTAGCCATGCCTGAGTCGCCTAGGCTAGAGTGGAGAGGTTCTTCAATTAGTGCCTCCAGCCGGGTCATTTCATTCATGAAAGCTCGACATATGGTCGAGAAGGGTTGTTTGGCTTACCTTGCTTATGTGCGGGACACCACCGCCGAGTCTTCGACCATTGATTCAGTGCCGGTAGTGCGAGAGTTTTCAGACGTATTCCCCTCAGATCTTCCAGGCATGCCTCCAGATCGAGATATTGATTTCTGTATTGATTTAGCTCTAGATACTCAGCCTATTTCCATTCCCCCGTATCGTATGGCTCCTAAGGAGCTAAAATAGTTAAAGGAGCAACTTGAGGAGTTGTTGGCTAAGGAGTTCATCAGGCCGAGTGTGTCGCCGTGGGGTGCTCCATTCCTATTTGTGAAGAAGAAGGATGGGTCTATGCGGATGTGTATTGATTACCGCCAGCTGAATAAGGTCACTATTAAGAATAAGTATCCTCTGCCTCACATTGATGATTTATTTGACCATTTGTAGGGTGCTCGTGTGTTTTCCAAGGTTGATTTGAGATTGGGTTATCATCAGTTGAAGATCCGGGCTTCAGATGTTCCGAAGACTGCATTTCGTACCAGATATGGCCATGGACTTGATGAATAGGGTATTCAGGCGGTATATTGATTCCTTCGTCATCGTCTTCATTGATGACATCTTGATGTATTCGCGGAGCCTGGGTGAGCATGAGAAGCATTTGAGAGTTGTGCTCCAGACCTTGCGGGAACAGAAGCTGTATGCTAAGTTCTCCAAGTGCGAGTTCTGGTTCGATTTTGTGGCATTTTTGGGACATGTGGTATCCGGAGAAGGTATCAAGGTTGATCCTCAGAAGATTGACGCGGTTCAGAGTTGGTCGCGTCCTACTTCAACTTTAGAGATCTGAAGTTTCTTGGGCCTAGCAGGCTACTATCGCCGATTCGTGGAGGGGTTCTCTTCTATTGCAGCTCCATTGACCAGATTGACTCAGAAGAATGCCCCGTTTCGGTGGTCCGACGAGTGTGAGGCGAGCTTTCAAAAGCTCAAGTCAGCTTTGACCTCAGCACCAGTTCTGTCATTGCCTTTCGGTTCTGGGATGTATACCGTGTAT
The DNA here is from genome assembly GCA_005239495.1 of Nicotiana undulata. Classification (NCBI taxonomy): domain Eukaryota; kingdom Viridiplantae; phylum Streptophyta; class Magnoliopsida; order Solanales; family Solanaceae; genus Nicotiana; species Nicotiana undulata. The sequence goes on along the minus strand of ML270427.1, from coordinate 74,606 downwards.
TGCGACGCCGCACGCGTCGGGTTGGGATGTGTGTTGATGCAGGATAGCAGGGTTATTGCTTATGCTTCACGCCAGCTGAAGGTTCATGAAAGGAATTATCCTGTGCACGACTTAGAATTGGCGGCGATTGTTCATGCTTTGAAGATTTGGCGACACTATTTGTATGGTGTGTCATGTGAGGTCTACACTGACCACCGCAGTTTGCAGCACTTATTCAAGCAGAGGGACCTTAATTTAAGGCAGCGGAGATGGCTTGAGTTGTTAAAAGATTATGATCTCACTATTTTGTATCACCCGGGCAAGGCGAATGTAGTAGCATATGCTTTGAGCAGGAGGGCAGTGAGTATGGGTAGCTTGGCCTACATTGCAGCTGAGGAGAGACCTTTAGCCTTGGACATTCAGTCCTTGGCCAATCGCCTTGTGAGATTGGACCTCTCAGAGCCTCGTCGAGTTTTGGCTCATGTAGTTGCTCGGTCTTCATTGTTGAGAGAGATTAAGGCTCGACAGTTTGACGATCCATGCCTTGCAGAGCTTCGGGATACGGTGGTCCAGGGCAGGGCCAAGAAGGTTACTTTGGGCGAGGATGGTGTCTTGAGGCTCCAGGGTCGTTTATGTGTTCCTAATATTGATGGCCTGAGGAAGAGAATTCTAGAAGAGGCCCAGAGTTCTCGGTATTCTATTCATCCGGGTGCGACGAAGATGTACCGTGATTTGAAGAAGCACTACTAGTGGAGGCGGATGAAGAAGGATATAATGCAGTATGTGGCTAGGTGTCTCAATTGTCAGCAGGTCAAGTACGAGCACCAGAGGCCAGGAAGCTTGTTTCAGCAGATGCCCATTCCTGAGTGGAAATGGGAGCGCATCATAATGGACTTCGTGGTGGGGTTGCCACGGACTTTGCGGAAGGTTGACGCGGTTTGGGTCATCGTGGATAAATTGACCAAATCGGCGCATTTCATTCCTGTGGCTACTACTTATACTACAGAGAGGCTGGCCCAGATATATGTTCGGGAGATAGTCTGGTTGCACAGTGTGCCGGTGTCCATTATATCATATCGAGGTCCTCAGTTCACCTCGTACTTATGGAGAGCATTGCACAATGAGATGGGCACTCAAATAGATCTCAGCTCAGCATTTCACCCTTAGACTGATGGTCAGTCGGAGCGTACAGTTCAGATTTTGGAGGATATGCTCAGGGCAAGTGATTGATTTTGGGGGTCAGTGGGACCAGTTCTTGCCTTTCGCGGAGTTTGCATACAATAACAGTTATCAGTCCAGCATCGAGATGGCTCCATTCGAGGCTTTATATGGTCGGCGATGTCGTTCTCCGATTGGGTGGTTTGAGCCTGGCGAGGCCAAGCTATATGGTACAGATCTGGTGAGAGATGCCTTGGAAAAGGTGAAGATTATTCAGGAAAGGCTCCGTACAGCTCAGTCCAGACAGAAGAGTTACGCGGATCAGCGGGCGCGTGATGTAGCATTTATGGAGGGAGATAAGGTTATGTTGAAGATTTCGCCGATGAAGGGCGTTATGAGATTCGGGAAGAGGGGCAAGCTGAGCCCCAGGTTTATAGGCCCTTTCGAGGTGTTGAGGCGAGTCGGGGAGGTTTCTTATGAGCTCGCTCTACCTCCCGCCTTATCAGGAGTCCATACGGTATTTCATGTATCCATGCTACGGATATATCATGATGATTTCTCTCACGTGATTGATTTCAGCACTATTCGGTTAGATGAGAAGTTGGGCTTCGAGGAGGAGCCAGTTGCTATTATTGATAGGCAGGACCGCCAGTTGAGGTCTAAGAGAGTTTCTGCCGTAAAGGTTCAGTGGAGGGGCCAACCAGTCGATGAGGCGACTTGGGAGTCCGAGGAGGACATGCGGAGCAGGTATCCGCAGCTATTCAGCACTTCAGGTACGATTCTACGTCCGTTCGAGGACGAACGTTTGTTTTAGAGGTGGAGATTGTGATGACCCAAATGGGTCATCTTATGTAAATATAATTATGAATGTGTTCCGAGGCCCCAAAAGCCTCCGTTAATCTCACCTTGATGTGCGTGCGCAGCCCGGGCGCGTTGCCGGAAAGCCTTTATGTGAAAACTTGATAAAGGGTTGAATTTATGATAATTAATTGAATAAAGTTGACTTTGGTCAACATTTTTGGTAAACGGACCCGGACCCGTGAATTGGCCGTCCCGGGAGGTCTGTAGGAAAATATGGGACTTGGGCGTGTTCCCGGAATCGAATTCCGAGGACCCAAGTCCGAGAAATGAATTTTTAAAGAAAATTGTTGTCTGAAAATAATAAAGGCTTATGAAAATGAACCTTGATATGAACCCTGTGCTGCCGGGCCCGTATTATGGTTCCAGAGCCAGGAACAGGTTCAATATGTGTTATTTAAGTTATCTGTGAAATTTCGTAAGAAACGGACTTGATTTGACGGGTTCCGGATCAAAATGGAAAATTTAGAGTTAATGAAGTTTTGAGAAATTTCATAGAATTTGAAATTTGGTTTGGAATGTGATTTTATGTTACCGAGATCCGAATGCAATTCCAAGACCGGGAATAGTTTCGTCATGTCATTTATGACTTGTCTGCAAAATTTGGGGTCGTTCCGAGTAGTATAGGTGGGTCCGGCACATTGTTATAGAAATCAAGAACTTAGAAATCCTTAAGTTTGATCCTAGGGGTTTTGAAGGGTGATTATTAGATTTAGCGTTGTTTTGGGTGTTCCAAAGGCTCGAGCGAGTCTGTATTATTAGTTAGGACTTGTTGGTATATTTGGACGGAGGCTCTGGTGGGCCCAGGTGCCTCCCGGACACCATACGAGGCTAAAAACCAGCTGAAGATGCAGCTGGTGCACCTGATCTGGTGTGACCGCAGGTGCGGTTGCCCAGCCGCAGGTGCGGGACCGCTCCTGCGGTCCCAGCCTCGCAGGTGCGAAGGTTCCGCAGGTGCGGTTCCTCTTCCGCAGGTGCGGTCCTCGAGCCGCAGGTGCGGAATCCCTATAGGCCAGGCAGTGAAATCTCATTTAAACACGGGATTGAGTCATTTCTTCCATTTTCTATCTTCTTCCTTGTGTTATTTGGGAGCTTCCAAGAGGGCCTTCAACGTAGTACTTGAGGTAAGTAAATTCCCCTATCTAACGCTGGTTTCAAACATTAATTCCTAGTTAAATTCCCTACTAAATTATCTAAAATCATAGAATTAGGTAGTAGTTTTAGGGCTCTTGAGGATTTTGTGATTTTCCATTTTAGGTCATGAATTCAAGTAGAAATCACACCTTAATGATCTTTAGGCTATGGGTGAGTGATCCCTTCGAGAATTTTCGGAATTTGATCATGCGAGACCGGGGTTGGAACTTGGTAATTCTTCAAGAATAGCGATTTATTTGAATAGCTAAGATAACTTCCCACATTGTGCATGCATTGATTCAATTGTACCCCTTTTGACTAGTTGCGAGTCCTCGGGTGTAGAGTTCGAAGTTTCGGGCGCAATTGTGGTCCGAGGGGTAGATTCGACACGAGGTGAGTCTCTTTTCTAACCTTGTAAGAGGGAATTTTCCCCATAGGTGAAGTATATGCTATGTGTAAATTGTTTGGGGGCTACGCACGCACCAAGTGACGAGAGTCCGTACGTAGCGGCTATCATTGTTATGTCCGGGCAGTTAGGCCCACATCATGTCTTATATGTTTCCTCGTAATGCCTTATATGCTTTCTCGTAATGCCTTATATGCTTCCTTGAAATGACGTATATGATTCATTGTGACGCCATATGTATTATGAGATTATGTTTTGTATAGTATTGTTCCTCTGAGGCTTTATGGAAATTTTTTAATGGAAAGGAATTTGTTATGAAAAAGTAATTGAAGTGTATATATATGGGATCGGGTCGTACGCCACGGCAGAGTTGAAAAGAAATTGAAATATATATGGGATTGGGTCGTACGCCACGGCAGTGTTGAGAAGTATTGGTGATATATATGGGATCGGGTCGTACGCCACGGCAGAGTTGAAAAGAAATTGAAATATATATGGGATTGGGTCGTACGCCACGGCAGAGTTATAAAGAAATTGATATATATATGGGATCGGGCCGTACGCCACGGCAGTGTTGAGAAGTATTGGTGATATATATGGGATTGGGCCGTACGCCACGACAGTTTTGAAAGGTAATTGTGATATATATGGGATCGGGTCGTACGCCATGGCAGTGTTGAGAAATACTTGAAGTACATATGGGATCGGGCCGTACGCCACGGCGAGTTTAGAAGGTACCTTATGGGAGCGGGTCGTACGCCACGGTAGATCTAAGATTTGGTGATTATCGTTTCGTTTCGGTGGTCTTACCCTTGAAAGTGTATTATTGCTTAATTCAGTAGTTGTTTGGATTTCTGCTCTTGATATGTACTTGTTGTTTATTTCCTGACATGCCTTCTGTATTTCATTATATTCTATCATATGTTATTACTGTTGGACCTTAGTGAGTATCGAGCCGACCTCTCGTCACTACTTCTTCGAGTTTAGGCGGGACACTGGGTACATATTTATTTAATATGTACTCATGCTGCACTTCTGTACTTAACTGTACAGGTTCTGAGGCCGGTGCTTCTGGTTATTGTACCGGAGATAGATCCTGAGCTTGTGGACTTGATTTCACGGTGAGCTGCTTCCTCTGGCGATTCCCAGCAGCACCATGGAGTTTTCATTTACCTTTGTTGTTTCCCACGTCTATTTCATTCCGACTGTGGATTTGTATATGTTACTATCCTTTGTATATTCCGTTAGTTTGCCCATGACACTCGTGACACTAGTTCCTGGCACACACGTCGTGTATATTTTGGGAGTCGGGGTTGTATATGCATACATATGCCTTATTTTGGCCATGTAGTGTTATGCTTTATTTCCATGTCAAGCTATCCTCATGTTAAATTGTTTAAATTTGTAAATGTTGACATGTTTAATTAAATGGGAAGGGTAACACTTAGTGTAATTTGTGTTGACTTGCCTAACCCCATCGTTGGGCGCCATCACGACCTGGATTAGGATTCTGGGTCAAAAGGGGTAGCAAAAGATAAAAGTGTTTGGGGTAGCAGAATAAAATGCCTTCGTCATACCAAACTTTAAAGGTGCCAAGTACAAACAATGCAATTGCAAATAAGCCGAAGAACCATGCACAATGTCTCTTGATGGCATCAATACAAACACAAAGTGCCAATGGGCAATACTTTATCCCAATGAATGACCTCGCCAGTTCGAAGCAGACTTGACTCAACCTTATCTTGATGTGAAGGGATGCATTTCAACATTAACCAATCTACCTTGAACTGCTTGAGAGACATTTCCTTGTCGTATGCTCTTATCAACCTCTTGATTCCTAGACTAACTGCCTCAGTTTCACTCAATTCAAGCTTCAGATTATCTTAGAATACGTGAATCTTTACTTGCTTTCTCAAATGCATCTTTTTATCATATTTAAAATTGTGTTTCATTATTCCATGGTTAGACTGGCTTTCAAGATTTGGCTAAAAATTCCGCATGCATGTCATGTCACTGAAACAGCGGTGAAAAGAACTAAGCACATAATGACACAAAAGGACAAACTGTATTTCATTGAATAAAGGATGGAAGGATTTACGACAAGACAAACAACCTAAAATTCGAGCTACAATCCTAAAATAACATGGATAATGGAAATAACAACAAAACGGACAAACAAGACTCACACAAACAGAATAGCGAGATAGAAGGGTTTGACTCAATAAAACAAATGAAATCTTGATCACAACCCTGAAATAACCCAGATAAAAAAAAAAGAAAAAAAAATATCAAAACAAGCTACCAAGATTCCTTCCTAGTGAGGAGGGGATGACTTTTCAATTGCTAAGCTTAACATTTAGCCACAAATTTTCTCATCAGAATCACCATGGCCTTCTTCAATTTCAGTCGGCAAGTTTCCAAGAGGATTCTCATACTCCATGTCACCACGCATCATCCCCACAAAGTGTGCATCATCATGTGCAGGTAAAGGACCCTGTGCGATATTCTGGGTGTCAATGTCCTGGACCACAATTATCCCTTCTTGAATCATTCTTTCTATTTCCCTTTTCAAAGCATGACAATCTTCAATGGTATGCCCTTGGACATTAGAGTGCTACATGCACCGTAAAGCAGGATCAAAACCTTTTGCATATGGGTCCGGAGTATAACCGAGGAGCGGCTCGATCAGGCCAGAATGTCTTAACTTTTCAAACAAGCTTGTGTAGGATTCTCTGATTGGCGTGAAACTATTTCTTTGCCTTTGTTCCCCTCCATGCCCCTGTTTTCTAGGGTTGCTGGATGCTCGAACATGTTGTGAAGGCAAGAGTGTGTTATGCAGTGTTGGCTCTCGCCATAAAGAGTGACCCAGTGGTTGGACAGATGACCGGATGTGGTTCGGAGGATAATACTGAGGTGGATTATATGGAGCTCGGGGATAGGTTTGGAGTTGGCATCGGGGTCGAGGCTGAGTATGTTGGGGAGGCGGACCCGTTGAGCCAAGTCGGGATCCCGAGACAACCATGGCAACATCATCATTTTCCTTTTGACCCGACAAGCTTCCTGTGTCGTTCTGAATTGCTTGTGTTGTGGCTTTTAAAGTAGAATAGCTCATGATCTTGCTTGACTTCAGCCCATCTTCTACCATTTATCCCATTTTCACAACATTATTAAAAGGCTTACCCACAGCCGAGATCAAGTGTCCAAAGTAAGTAGGCTCTTGAGCTTGAAGAAGGTATTCAACCATCTCGTCTTCTTCCATCGGAGGATTGACTCGGTCGGCTTGTTCCCTCCAACGGAATCCATATTCTCTAAAGCTTTCACTAGGCCTCTTTTCCACCTTGGTCAGAGATAGGCAATCTGGGACAATGTCTACATTGTACTGAAAGTGTCGGGCAGAGGCATGAGCCATATCATCTCATGTGTACCACCTGCTGGCGTCCTGGCGGGTGTACCATTCTAAAGCTGCCCCACTCAGACTCTGGCTAAAGTACGCCATCAGTAATTCATCTTTCCCCCCGGCGCCTCTCATTTTACTACAATAACCTCTCAGATGAGCTACAGGATCCCCATGTCCGTCATACAAGTCAAACTTGGGCATCTTGAACCCGGCAGGCAGCTGGACATCAGGGAACAAACACAAATCCTTATAAGCCACACTCACCTGGCTTCCTAACCCTTGCATATTTCTCAATGATTGCTCCAGACTCCTTACTTTCCTAAATATCTCCTCTTGCTCTGGTTTCTTAGGTGGTTTCTCAGTTTCGACATGAGGCTCAAAGTGAGGAGTGTAGGAGTAAGGATCTGGGACTTTGAAGGTGGGTTCGGGAGCATAGTATTGGGTATCTGGAGTTTGGAATGCAGGCTCACTAGAGGATTGATGAAGGGTGGCTTGTGGAGGGGTACACAAAAAGGAGCAAATGTCGGAGCAGGGTATGAAGTTGTTTTGGTTGGTGGGGCATGAAAAGTTTGGGACGAAGTGTCGGGGTAGGAGTGGTGAGGGGTAAAGCCTGGTGCGTGTTGTAGGGAAAGGTCAACGGTATTGGGCATTTGGGCTTGGGACAGTGGTGGAATGGAAACAGGGTTTTCTGCATAGCTGGTAGGGAATGAAGGTGGAGGGTGTCCCCTAACCCAGGCCTGATACATTTCCGCCATCTGATGTTTTACCCTACGGAGCTCCTCTTTCAGTTCTGATTCTGATTCAACAATTTCTCTCGGCAGGTCCACAACTCCTGTGGCCAAGTCTTTTCTAGCCATGACTACCTTGATTTTTGACCTTGTGTTGTATGGATGAGCCAAAGTACCACAAACTAACCACCCTCTGTTGTGATAACAATAAAAGTAACAAAGAAGAGCAAAACAAAGCCAACATGTTAGCGTTAGGGCATTTATCAGATAGAAATATCACATTATATGCAATGCACCTAGCAACAATTAACGGCTCTAAAATGACTTCAAGGGTCACAAGGTCATTTGGCATCATCCCAATTTGTTCATTTAAGTCTTCAAGACTCCTTGGTTTGCTCATTTTTTATTTCTTTTTCTTTCTGATTATCACTCTTTTCTTTCCTATCATTTTGCACATCCCACAACTTCATCTTTTTTTTTTCTTTTTTAAAATGATTCGATCGAATCCTATGTAGGTTGCCTACATATCATGTCCCACCAGACCAAGTGTAGTTCTGGAAAAGTAATGAACAAAATAAACTTAAAAACAAAATCTTTTTGGATTTCTCATTTACAATTTTTCCCTTTTTTCATGAATATAAAACAGGAAGTACGGTAACAAAAAACTCATCAAACTTAACTTGACTAGGACAGACTCTAACACCATTTAAAAGACTCAATATTATTGGACATGACTAAAAGTAAAATACAACATAAAAAAAACTCAAAAAAATAAAAAAAAATAATCTCCTTAAGCAGCTCCTGAATGCAGCGATCCTGACTAGTTGGCCCTGGGGCGTCTGTCATGCTCTGGTAAGTAAATCCACACCTGTGAGAGCAAAATAAGACCAAATAGAGTTAGTGACTCGAGACACTATGCGACACCAAAACACTTCCTATTGGACACATGCAAGACATGATTGAGCTATTTTTGCAAAATGACCTACGTGGCCAAAGGTGGCTATTGGTGCAAACTCAACAAAGGTGACCTCAAAGGCATGAAAATACCTCACTAAGGCTTATATGACTTTGAACTCACAATAATCATGGCCCTAGAAAGTACTTCGCAAAAGTGACCCATTTTGCAAAAAGGGTCGATGTGGCCAAAAGTGGCTAAAGGTGCAAACTCAAAAAAGACAGACCTTAAGGTGGTAGGACACTTAGTTGCGAACTCAGGATTCTGAGACACGGGTCAATGAACCACTTTCGCGAAAATGACATCATTTTGCAAGAATGGCTGATGCGGCCAAAAGTGGCTAGATGTGTAAATTCAGATAGACCTTAAATCTGAGAGGACACCTTGTTGTACACTTAACGCTCTAAGACATATGTTCATAAGTCACATTGAGAAAATAGCCATATTTTGCACAAATGGCCGATGTGGCAAAAAGTGGCTAAATATGCAAGATTAGGCTACGACCCTCCGAAGCCAAGAACCTAAGACTCACTAGGAAGACCAGACCCTATGTGGGTTGCCTATGTATCCCGCCCCGAAAGACGAGAATCATGTATGCGTAGTTCGGAAAAATTGGATACGGGAAGAATTTAAAACTACTAATTTAAAAAAAAAAACATATTTTTTTTGCTTCTTTCGTCTTTGTTTTTTTAAATGATGAAACATGTAAAATCTTTTTGGAATTTCTTTTTCTCCTTTTTTTTTTTTTTGCGCAAAATGACGAGAACGTACAATTTTTTTTTTTGGTTTTTTTTTTGAAAGAAAAAAATAAAGAAATAAATAAATTTGCGAAAGAAAAATATAATTGGGCCCTACTTGCTTCATTTTCACACTTAACCCTCTTTTCTTTCTCATTTACCCTCAACTATTATTGGTCCGCCAAATGACCCCTTTTACCCTTGAAGAATGCAACATATAGCACATAAAATGCTTCAAGATGGTCTTTTATTTTTGGGTACACCTGTCCTAGACGAACCCAACCCCTGTGTTGAGTCCCCTAAGTCAAATGCGCATGATGCACCAATCGTTCCTACTAGGGATCCGGCATGAGGCTATGTTACTCTAGGTTAAAGACCTGGGTGTATTGTTCTAGACCTGGCTTACCCGAACGGACAACTCAAGCCGAGGGAGGGTAATGTACCGGTAACCAAAAGGCCAGCCGGCTTCGTAACTAGGGGTGGGCATCGGTCGGTTCGGTTCGGTTTTGAACATTATCGGTTTTGCCTATCGATTATCGGTTTACAAATATCATAGCCCGATAACCAAACCGATAAGATATTGGTTATCGGTTATCGGTTAATTGGTTATCGATCATTATCGGTTCGGTTATCGGTTTACCCGATAAGATAAAACAACTAAAAAAGATTTGCAATATATAAAACTAAGAAATCAAACTGCCATAAGTTGTTGTATACAATACCGTAGTTGGTCACTTGGTTTGGCAAGTAAAGATCTTATAATAAGCATCATAGTAGTAGTAAAACGATGTATGATGTCTGTTGTGCAGCGGTAGCCATCAACAATTATGTTTACACTTAATATTACACTATGTAAAGAATGTGATGCTTTACGCGCTGATTACAGTTACATTGTCGTTGTGCAGTGTGCACCATAATAAATCAACTAACACAACATTTCAATATTTCAGCTACACAACTATCTAACACAACACAACTAATAGTTCTTTGCCATTGATAAAACAGTTCAATATCTCAGCTACACAGTTGTATTTCCCAACAGAAATCAGAAATATTTCAGCTACACAGTTGTATTTCCCAACAGAAATCAGAAATATTTCAGTTACACAGCTGTATTTCTCGACAGCTACACATCCAAAGTAATAGTTCAACATTACAAACAGTCCAAAGTAATAGTTCAAACACATTAACAAGTCCAAAGTCCAAACATAGTACTAATAGTTCAAATTCAAGTAAATAACACAACAACTACTCAATCCTAATAGGCTTCACCAAATTGCGCTCCAAACAACGCTCAACATGCATCATTAAGGACTTAGTACCAGTTACTCGTGCATTGTAACGTAATACAAGATGACAATGACTACATCTTACTTTCCACCATCCATCATCACCTTCTTCAATCTTTTCATAGTGACTCCAAACATGTGAGATAGCTTTGAGACCACAAAGTGGAGGCATGGTTACACCTATTAAACATAAAAAGAAAAAATAATAAGTCCAGTAATATTTGTAACCATACCATGTGTTATATAAGATGAATAATTAACTTACCAAAGTTTTGACTCACAATTATCTAAGATTCTACACATCATCATCGCAAGGTTCGTTTCCAAGATTGGCAAAATCTATGAGAATATATAATACAAGTCAAACAACAAAAATATTAAATAAACTATTTATAAAAATAATATACAATCAAACAAATTAAAATATTGCTACCTTGTTCTAGTTGCTCGAGAACATCTAAATCTTCCTCAACACTTACAGGTAATGGCTCACTCCGAAGCCAATCTTGAAGGCACAATAGAACTTCCACCAATTTAGGAGTCAATGAACTCCTAAATGAATCAAGAATACGCCCTCCAGTGCTAAATACACATTCGGATGCAACACTTTAATGTCGATTGAACTGATTGAGATTGTGATGTCGCATTTGAATTAGAAGCTCCACTTTCACCAATCACCTTATCAATCACCATATTTTCAGCCATCCGTTTGTGTCACTGTGAGTTTAAATTTAAAAGGAATCAAGCAGCGAGGCAACAATAGCAACACACAATCACACACACACTAGCTGAGCAACATGTTTCACGGTCTTTGCACTTAATTTAAGGGATCAACATTTTGGGATCTTTAACTGGATTCATAGTACTTCAACAGTTATCTCAGTAATGTTCAAAACAGTCCAACTGTCCAAGACAAGCATATACAACGGTTAGCCCTAATGGCATGATTTGTACTCTATTAGGTTCCCAAACAACTCCAGATTCATAATTAAGTTTTATATAGACAAGGACATCAACCAGATTCATTCTTAGTTGGTGAGAACATGGCTAACAAGTCTTAGTGAATTTACTTAAACATGTGAGGGATCTTATTAGTTAGGTTATTCTGGTAAGCTTCTCATATCCAGATTTTATGTTTAGCATTATTCACTCAAGTTGCTTTATTATTAAGGCAGACATGATTCGGTCTTTCAACTTTCAAGAGAAGTTTTAGCAAAAAAATAGAATTGACGAGTAAAAAACAATCATCAGTAAATTATCAAAGAAAAACACAATCATCAGCATAAAAAGACAAACATGAGAGAAGAACAAGAGTAAGCAAAAATCAAAACAATTCACAAGAAGCACACAGAAAAATCCTGAGCCAAAACTTACGCGATGCGATTGACGAGTGCCGGCCTGAGTCTTGACGGTGAGGGAGTGAGCCGTGGTGACTGGTGAGGCAGACTGGCGGAGAACTGGTGAGGCACTGGCGGAGAACTGGTGAGGCAGTCTGGAGTAGGGTACTTGCGGGCTGCGGCGGAAACAATTGAGAGTTTGAGACTGGCGGACAACTGAAGAGGGAATTATGAAAATAAAACCCTAGTATATACTTAAGGGTAAATTAGTAAATTAGTTCATTCTTATTGGGTTATCGGTTTTTACCCAATAACAAAATTGCAAACCGAGCCCGAACCGATAACCCATTAAAAAAAAATTAACACGTTACTGAACCGTTAACCCAACAACCCAATACCGATAACCCAATAAAGAATTAACAGTTCGGGTTATGACACTAACAGAAAAGAAGTCACGCCAGCGTGAACTTCCCAAAAGATTTAGAAGACTCAGAGAGAAAAAGGGTTTCGTAAAAGTTTATATACAGTCCAAATGATATCAAAGCGGTAAAAAGCGGCATTTAGCACATTAGGCTCAAACACGTAAAAAAATCAAACAATCATAAAAGCCAATCATAACAGCTATTTTAAGCTCGAATTCTGAACCCTGAACCGAGATTCTGGGTTCGGTCTCCAGTAGAGTCGCCAGAGCTGTCACACCTCCTTTTTCCCGAAGGGGATTATGGAGCTTTTTCAATTAAAGTGACAATAATCGAAACGGGATTATTATTTTTATCAGAGTCGCCACTTGGGATAATTTATGGTGTCCCAAGTCACCGATTTATTTTAGAATCCCAAATCAAGGAAAAAAATGACTCTGTTTTACAGTCCGCGAAACATAGAAATCCGGGTAAGGAATTTTGTTAACCCGGGAGAAGGTGTTAGGCATTCCCGGGTTCCGTGGTTTTAGCACGGTCGCTCAACTGTTAATAATTGGTCTAACTACCTGATTTGTTACATATTTATAGCCTATTGTGCCTTTTTAACTTTTTAGTTGCTTTTAATTATTCTAAACAATTATGGAGTTTATTTAAACAAGTCACGGTGCCGCGCACTTGTTGTTTTTGTACACATCACAAATCGTGTCACGAAAACCGTACCCACGATCTACAACATGTTTATTTTATTTATTTGAAATTAGGGGTCAAGTCACGCCAGCGTGCACTCAAATTTTGGATATGTATTTATGACTATGCCACGGGAACCGTACCCATAGTCACGATAATTTATTATATTTAGTGGTTTGACAGTCGAGTCACGCCAGCGTGCACTCGAATTTTGGGGTTACGTATCATGACTATGCCACGGGAAGCGTACCTATTTCCACGATATTTTATTTAATTTAACTATTCGATGGTTGAGTCGCGTGAAACACACTCGAATGAGATTTCATAAATACCTTATATACTTTCCAAAATTCAAACTAACATTAATTATTTTTCCATTGTTCACGAGATTCCTTAGTATTTTCCTTCACAGACGAAGCAAGTTTTCCATATACTCATTGATATATCTAATTGTGAGAGCTAACCTATTATAATAAGTACTTATTATGAATCAAATGTCATCATAATTGAAGTCCACCCTAGTGTAATAAATCTTCACAGTCCACATAGATTTCACAAAGAAACAAAACATCTATTCTTAAACATTGTAACAGAACAGAACAAAATGAAAGAAGTGAATCTCACATTGACTCTTCAAACGAAATTAGTTACTGCTAACCGGACCAAAAATGGAAACCTCGAACGGAACTACGATCCAGATCTCGAAACTCGCCGGAGTCAATGACGCTACTACTACAAATGATGGCGATACTGGAGCAACAGCCAAAACAACACACACGAAGGAATCGCTAGAGATCTAATTCCGGTCAAACTCGTCACAAAACACCACAAAAATCCAGAACCCGTTAGATCTAAACTCGTCCGACATAGAAGTAAAGCACACGAGAATAGTGGTGATGAAACAGTCGCCGGCTTTCTATTCGTTCATCATCGACGGTGCGACTCTGACAATACAAAGATAGTAGAGGGGGAAGAAGGGAAAGAAACAACGGCTAATGAAACTCAATGGCTCGCCAGCCAGCTTGCCGGAGGTGGCAGCGGCGGCGGATGTTGGCCTTCTGCTCGGCGGCGACTGCGTTTTTGGAAGTGGGGATTAAGGGTGGCGATGGGGTGGCTGTTTTATGTTGGAAAAGAGAGGAGCTATGGATCCGTCGTTCCTTTGGTATTCAAGGTGTGGACGACTGAAGCTTAGAGGTCCGTCGGAGACGGCGGTGACGGCGGCTTGGTTTGTGGGGTCTTAGGGAGGTCTTCTGTTCTTCAGGGTTAGGAAGAGGTTTTGTCAAGAGGTGTCTATAGGTTGTATCTGGGTCTCTGTAAGAGATAAAAGGAGTGTAGAAGTTTTATTAGGGTTTCTGGGTATTGGGCTCCGGATTTGGGCTTAAAATTGGGCCAACAAAATTTGAAAGTCACCACAAAATAAGGCTCTTCTTGTTGAACAAAGACACTCAAAAATTCTAAAAATATTAATTAAAACTTAATTAATTAAATATTAAAATAAAACTATTTTTGTATTTTTTTTAAATTTTTGTACTTAAAATAAAGTAAAAGAGTCAAAACTAGTTAAAATAGAGATATTAGACCTAAACTAAGTATTTAAACGCTAAAATGTGTGAAATATTGGGGAGGGTCAAAATTTACATGTCTTCAACTACGATAGATCACATTTAGGTGGGTATACTTTATATATATGGCTTAACACAGAAATGCCTATATCACTTCTAAGACTTAATGAAGCTACTATTTCGCTTTGCAAACACACAAGGCAAGTTCTAGGCATCAAATGCGGAGCGTAGAATACAATGCGAAACACCTCACACACATATGGCACATGACTCACTCCAGATTGGCTTATCTACACTCTCGTTGAGTACTCAAGTCAGTTACAAACATACAATTTAAGGCACTCTACAAGAATCAACAAATGAGACTAAGTGTCAAACTCTAGCGTCTACTATGTTCAAGTGTAACAACGCTAAGGAATTATTTTCCTATCTCAGCTCATAGCCCATAAGTACCAACTAAAAACTAAAAAACAAATTAAATAAAAACTAACTACACCCGGTTCAAGCAAAACCCTTGGAAAAGAACCGTGGCCCAAAGAAAAACCAAGGGGGAGTTACTACACTACCTAAAACAGAAAATCTTTTTGGTATTTTCTCTAGACTCACTTCCCTCAGGAAAACTGTCTAGGAGATCCGTCGTCAGGAAGAGTCCAACATATTTTTGGGTTTTTTTTGGCCGACTTAGACCCTCAAGAACCCTGTCAAATAGGATCTGTCGTCGGGACAAGTCGACTTAAATAATTAAACTACTACTTATGAACAAAACAAAAGAAAACAAAACTCAAAATAAAGCAAAAGAAAACATATGACAATTATGTTCCTACATATATACACATACAATGAAATATCCCCCACCCCACACTTAAAAGGAAGACATGTCCTCATGGCATACAAAATAAAGAACTGTGAGGTAAAGGAACTTCCCTGAAGGATCAATCTTGATTGGAGACTGTCCCCGGGTACAGATTACATGCACGACCCAGAGCTCTCAGTCAGACCATGATTTTCTTCTCCGATTTAACCTGCTAGGTAACCATTGCATCAACATGCGTTCCTAAGTCAGCGACTGAGGTACGCAACCCTGTCATCTCCTGTTCTAGATTGTCCAACCTCTGACTCCGACTGACCCTAGACGGGCCTGCTACGTCGGCAACATGCTCATGAGCGTGCATCTCCTCCCCCATTTCTACCTGCTCGTCCTCCTCCTCCTTTGTCTCATCCTCCCCATCAGCACCACCAGCCTCCACAAAGTCCTTCCCAGTAGTTACCTTTTCTGCTCGAAAGGCGGCCTCTTTCGGCACTTTTCCATCTACCGCCTAATTTTTCGGCACCCGGGCTGCACGGCATAATCTAGTGACAAGAGAGGGGAATAAGAAGCCATACCTCTTAATTGGACAGCGAATAAACATCTCCTCGTGCATGAGCTTGGCCACGTCAAAGTCGTGGCCCTTCATGAAACACCAGATCAAACAAGCACGAGGAGCATTCACCTTCGTGGTGTTGTGGGACGGGATCAGGCGGTTGTTAATGAGATATAGCCAACACTTCGCTTCAAAAGTGAGTGCCGATTACTGGAACTTATTCCCATATTTATATCACTTAACCTCTTTGCCAGGGGCACATATAGTTGGAAGGAACATCTCCCACTGAGTGAAGCGTCTACCATACGCCTCATAGAAGTCGTCCATCTCCGCCACGGGACCTGGCAGTCGGTAGGCTCTCCTAATGGCTTCCACAGAGGCGTCCACAGGCCTCTTCCGCACGGTGACCACATCATTCCTGTGCTCTGAAACGTTTGCATAAAATTCTCTCACCACCATCGCATTGGCCTCGTCCGGCTCTTCAAAGAAAACATCCAACCAACGCCGGAGCAACTCATTATAAATCCTTGGACAGTCAAGCTAGAGGGACGCTGCATCCATGCCACGTTCTGGTATTGCCCCTTTGATTCCTTATCAGCAAACTGTTCCTAAGCCTTAGAGGATACGAACTTTTTTCTATCATAAGAACGAGCATCAGTGGATGCTCGTGCTCTGGATGATTCTGATTGTCTGCTGGAGGAAGGGCCGGTAGCTTGGCGCTTTCTGGGGGGTTCCATTGTACCTACAATAAGGAACATCATTAGTGCAGTACAAAAGAAGTGACCCAAATGTGGTTACTCATACTTCACCATTATAATTGGTCACAATTATCATTGACATTCCCTGTGGCATTTTAACAAATACTTGGTGGGCATCATTTACCGGAGTCCCCGATTAATCAAGTTGTAACCCAATTACCACCACAATTTCCCAAAATCAACCAACTAAAGTAAGAGATACAACTCAACAAATACCACCACCCACAAGCACTACGTATACACTACAAATTATTTCTAAGAAAAGAGAAGAAAAACTACTACCTAACAAAGAATTAAAAAGAAAACCTAACAAAAATGGCAAAGAGAAACATACATGTGGTGTGAGAAGATAGTGAGAAGTGAAGAAGTGTGTTGGGGGTTGAATGAGCAATGAACTTTGAAGGATGAGGGCTGAGAGTATTTCGGGGAGGGAGGGAGGCGTGTGTTTTGGGGTGGGGGAGAGAAAGAGTTTTAGAAGATGAAGTGTTTTAGGAGGAATAGGAGAAGGAGGGTTAGGGTTGGGGGATAAGAAATAAGAGAAGAATTAAAATCAAAATAAAAATTAAAAAAAATTACACTTAACGAAACCAAGCATGTCCAGCAACCTCACTAGCGCGGTCGTAGTGCGGTCATAGCGCGGCCACGCTAGTTAGGCAGAATGGTGGGCGATATGTGTAGTCACTAGCGCGCCAACGCTGGTAACGTCGAGACGAGGAAGAATGGAAGTCAATTAGCGCGACCACTAGTGCGACCACTAGTGCGACCACTAGTGCGGCCGCACTACCCCCAGGCAGAATGCACTATGATTTGCGCGGCCACGCTACTCCCAGGCCTCAAAATTTTTTACCTTTTTCTATCTTTTCCCTTAGCGTGGCCGGGTTCCACCCTCGCCTAATCACACCTGCATATGTTAGTACTTACAATAATTCAACTATTATTCTACTACACTGAAAACACTACACGTTGGGTTGCCTCCCAACCAGCGCCTTAGTTAATGTAGTGGCACGACAATTACAACAGGTCAATGGGTTGCCTCCCATGAAGCGCCTGATTTAACGTCGCGGCACGACGCAGATCTCGACATCAGTCCTCATTTTTGTATTGGGGTTCCTCCAAAGTTATCACCACGATGTCCCCTTTTTCTTCACTCATTCCAAGGTAATATTTCAATCTCTACCCATTCACTGTGAATTTGTTCGTCCCATCTTCTTATTCGATCTCCACAGCTCCACTTGTGAACATTTGCACCACTTTGAACGGTCCTGACTATCGGGACTTCAACTTACCCGAGAACAACCTCAATCTTGAGTTGTATAGCAGCACTAATTCGCCGGGTTTGAAGTTCCGATCCAAGATGTGCTTGTCATGCATCAATTTCATCCTCTCTTTATATAATCTAGCACTCTCGAGTGCGTGGAACCGAAATTCCTCAAGCTCATGCAACCCATTAACTCTGTTGTTGCCCGTTGTTTCCATGTCTAAGTTCAATTGCCGCAATGCCCACAGTGTTTTATGTTCGAGTTCAACCGGAAGGTGGCATGCCTTACCAAATACCAACTTGTATGGTGACATACCAATTGGAGTTTTGAAGGTTGTGTGGTATGCCTGCAATGCATCATTCAGCTTCTTAGCCCAATCAGTTCTTGTTGCATTCACTATTTTTGAGAGGACACTTTTGATTTCCTGGTTGGACACTTCAACTTGTCCGCTTGTTTGTGGGTGGTATGGTGAGGCTACCTTGTGGCGAACTCCATACTTCTCCAACAAGCGTGCAAACTCTCTACTGCAAAAATGAGAGCCACCATCACTGATTATGGCTCGGGGGGTGCCAAAACGTGTGAAGATGTTTTTCTTTAAGAAACTGGTCACCCCCTTCGCATCATTGGTTGGGAGAGCAACTGCTTCGACCCACTTGGAGACATAGTCAACGGCAACCAGTATATATTTGTTACCGTATGAGTTGACGAAGGGCCCCATGAAGTGAATCCCCCACATGTCAAATACTTCCACCTCTTGGATTGTGATCATTGGCATCTCATGATGACGGTATATGTTACCCGCCTTTTGACATTCATCACAGCTTTTGATCCAAGCATGGGCATCCTTGGACAATGTAGGCCAGTACAGTCTTGATTCTAGCACCTTTGCTGCTGTCCGGATTCCTCCAAAGTGTCCACCATATGGCGAAGCATGGTGGGCCTGAAAAATAGAGGGTTGATCTTGCTCGGGGATACACCTCCGAATCATGTTATCAACATATATTTTGGACAATAATGGCTCATTCCAATAATAAGCACGACCATCCCGCAAAAACTTTTTCTTTTGAATTGAGGAGAGATCATTCGGTACTATACCGCACGCCAAGTAATTAACAATATCAGCATACCATGGTGCCTCCTCCATTGTCATAACAAGTAATTGCTCATCCGGGAAAGTCTCCATGATATCTTCAACCTTTGTTCTCTTTTCTACCCCTTCCAACCTCGAGATGTGGTCTGCCACTTGGTTGTCTGTCCCCTTCTGGTCATGAATCTCCAGGTCAAATTCTTGTAGCAACAGAACCCAGCGAATTAGGCGGGGCTTTGACTCCTTCTTTGTTATCAAGTAATTAGTGGTTGCATGGTCAGTATAGACAATAACATTCGATCCAATCAAATATGACCTGAATTTGTCGAAGGAAAACACTACAACGAGAATTCCTTTTTTAGTGACCGTGTAGTTCAGCTGGGCACCACTAAGCGTCCTGCTTGCATAGTAAATTGGGTGCATGATTTTCTCCTTGCGTTGTCCCATAACTGATCCTACCGCATAATTACTGGCATCACACATCAGCTCGAATGGTTGCTCCCATACGGGTGCAACAATGATGGGTGTGGTCACCAATCTCTTCTTCAACTCCTCAAATGCCAACCTGCAATCATCAAAAAACAAAAAGTGCTGATCTTTTTCAAGCAGCTTACATAAAGGGTTAGCAATTTTTGAAAAATCCTTGATGAACCGCCTGTAGAATCCGGCGTGCCCAAGGAAACTCCTCACTGCTCTCACTGAAGTGGGTGGTGGGAGCTTCTCAATTACGTCAACTTTCGCATGGTCTACTTCAATCCCATTTTTGGACACTCTATGTCCCAACACTATTCCTTCTTTTACCATAAAATGGCACTTCTCCCAGTTCAGCACCAGATTTGTCTCCACACATCGTTTGAGCACCCTTTTGAGGTTATGGAGAAAATCTTCGAATGAATATCCTAACACGGAGAAATCATCCATAAACACCTCCATAATGTCTTTGACCATGTCGGTGAATATGGCTAGCATACATCGCTGGAATGTGGCCGTTGCGTTGCAAAGTCCAAAGGGCATTCTCTGAAAGGCAAAGATGTCATACGGACACGTGAAAGACATTTTCTCTCTATCTTCCGGGGCTATTGAGATCTGATTGTACCCCGAGTATCCATCCAAGAAACAAAAATGGGATCGCCCAGCTAACCTGTCCAACATCTAGTCAATGAAGGGCAAGGGCAAATGGTCCTTTCGGGTGGCTGCATTTAGTTTCCTATAATCCATGCAAATCCGCCACCCGGTGACTGTACGAGTTGAGATCAACTCGTTCTTCTCATTTTGTACAACAGTTGTTGAATCAAGTCACTGCATGATTTTGAAGAATGACAAATGACAACATGAACCAGGTCCATCAGGGCAAACATAGTCAAACAGACTAGATGGCACGAGAAGAGTTCATGCGCAGGAGATAAATATCATCCCAGAATTAAGGGGTTATCTCCTAAGCGAAAAGGTTGCAAATTGATAGGGAGATGGACTTCGTATTCAGGTAGGACAGTATCAAGATAAAGGAATATCAAAGAAGTTGAGATAGACTCAAACTCTTCCACCAAGGAAGAGTTGCATCAGAATTGTACATCAACATCTCAACTACTGATTCTATAAATTGTCGAAGCATTCCTGCTTAAGAAATTGCGCACAAACACAGAAGTGAAACAAGAATTGAAAGCAAAATTACCAAAGCATTTTGCAAGCAGTTCATGTGAAGAATCCTTGTGCGACTCAAAAGCTACTTGAACCAGCTCAAAGAACCAGTTCCATCTGTTGTCTTTCGAGTCTAGTTGTTTGTAGTAGGTGATTACATATTGTATCTTTCAGCTTTATCTAGAAGCAATTGTAATAGGTACACAATGTTCAAGTTAGAGTTAACTTGAAGTTTGTCGCAATTAGCTAGAGGCTAGTTTGCCACAAAGGGATTAGAGTTAGTCCTTAGGTTTACAAAAGAGTTTATTTTGTAAATGTTGTTT